>JAHWFP010259658.1:0-21660 GCA_023313725.1 Lithobius niger | reverse complement strand
GTAATGGTTTGTATAACCTTTTTCGTTCCTTGTCAAGATCATGGTGCCTCTAAAATCTTAGTTGATCTTTGTAATGGACAGTCGTCTGCAAGCTATACAGTCTGAAGCAACCAGAAAATGCTTGTAAGTATAGGTTTGGAAGAACTTTGTCGTTCCTAACATCTTGGTTGATCTTTGCAATGGGCATTAAGCCTTTACATGTACGAGCTAATCAGTTTGCAGAGTGGTCAAGGGAACTTCTTAGTGCACAGCTGGACTACTTTTTTCATCACTCTTTCGGGGAAACATCCAACGTCGAGAGTAGACCAGAAGATCCCAGAAATGGGGAAAGAGGCTGGTTGTTTAGAGTAGACCAGAAGACCCACAGCCATGGTAAGGGCTGATAGTCTCTCACACTACCCTGATCTGCATTGACTGGCAGGAACTTTGGTCCTCTTTTCAGTCAGGTTGGCTTCTTTAGGCCACGACGACCATAAGTAACAGTCGAGTTATCTGTACCTAATAGCTGTGTTGTAAAACTCATTATTTTATAGCATTACTGGAGACACGATGTGCACCAATAAAGAAGTCATACTATCTGTTTCATTCTCTGCCAGCTGCAAAGAAATGGTCTGGAGAGTGGGGGAGAGAGAAAAATTGGAATTTATATAAGAAACTATCCGACGTCGTTGTAAATCGGAATAGGTACAAACTGTACCACAAGAGGATATCCTTCAGTGAGGCAAGTATAAGTTCTTATTACTATCAGGGAATTAGTAATAAATAAAGGCTTTATTAAGCCTACTCTGCGTTCGTAACAACCTTGTTAGTTCCGGACTATTGAACTGGCGTACAGAAAAGTTTGTTTGCACGCAATTTTTCCCATATTTCGCTAGTTTGTAATCCCCAATACAACCTCACAATATTAAACCAGAGCCATCCCAGCGCCGTATTTAGGCCCCCCCCCCCCCCCCCATACAAAAACTGTAAATCTGAAGACTTTCTTCTTTTTTATATACTATTTACCTCCATGTGCCAAAAATATTTGCTGATTTATTCACGTCACTTTCCAAGCTTACATTTCTGAAAATTGTGTGAAAACTGCGAAAATTGTTGGAAGAATGTTGATTTTGGGAGTAACAGATTTTTTTACAGGTGATCGGATTGGAGGTGTCCCTCAAGATCAGGGGACCTACATGGCCTCTTTGTCCACGTATGTCTTGTGCCGGCTCTGCGTGAAACCCACTGACGTTATATGACATATTTTTTAAAATTACAGAACGGAAAGCCAAATTGATTCGATTACTGATAAATAAGTGCACATGCAAACATATTTTCGTCGTTACATATGGACTTAAATCCCCTTCAGTGCCGGGGCGTATTCCACTACAGATGTTGCTCTTTACAGTCCTGTGTGTCCACCGGTTGACAACGTGATTCGATCTCACATGCTCTTGGCTCAGAGGCCACTCAGCCGTGCTTCTTTCTCTTCTTTCAGGTTCTGAGTGGGCGTACTTTCTGGCAGTGAAAGGGTATAATGTTGCATTGCATGAGCGGGAAATCGAAACCTCACCCTTTCAGAATAAAGTGCCCAAGCCCTACCAGTTCAGCTGTACTGACACTGCCAAAAGGAAATGGCTGTAGGCAGAATTTAACAAGCACGCAAATACACGACATTTGTCGCCACCCTTGATAAAAGGCAACGGAAATTGGTTTGCTTCTTTATTTATTTATCACTTTTTAAAAAGTTAGCAATACCTTGAAAGAAAATATCAAGGTGAACCAGTTCCGGAGCTTTACCCAAGTTTTGTGTCGTTTACAGACTTTTTAATAAATCGCTGGCTTGGGAAATGCACGCGTGTGTCGTGGGCCAGGGATGCCTTGAGTTGAATCAAATTTTAAAGAACTACATGAATAATACTTTCATTTTTTCAGTGCAATAAAAAGTTGTGGTTCGTTACATTTAAGGCATAAGCTAGTGTTGGTGGTGTTTGCTGCGTGGGGAAGCCAACAGTTGCAGATTCGGAGGGAAGCTACAAGTACTACGCGTGAATTCAGTTAAAGACAAACTGTTTAAATTGAAGAATGTATACAGCCTAATCTCTAAACTATTGAATGTTTCGTAAATGGCCGCATTGGTCTTCACTGCAGGCCCTAGACTAGTGCCTGCCTCTCTACTTATTGCAGTTTCATTTCTCCTTGAATCTTTGGTGTTTAGTTAAACATGGTATGGGGCAAGGTGGCCTAAGGTCAAGCCTAACCCATTTTTGTCGGAAAGAGAGGAGCACTGTGATGACTCCTGTTCATGTCGATATGTGAACGCTCCTAAGAATTTCTGACTGGACTTACCTAACAAAAATAATTGTCCCTCTCGCCTTGTGGCGCATGGCATCGGCTGAAAGTGCGTTACACCTCCAAGTAGGCTACAAGAAAACATTTTCTTCGTCTGGGATCAAGTCAGCCCGGTTGGCTTTTCAATAACCTTAAATGTAAAGAAGATCAGTGATATTCATTAGGAAAAATGTCGTTTTGTTTACTGACCAGCCGAAACATTAGTTGTGTTTTTGGCTTTCTTTATCTTAGCTGCCCCACCTATTAACCTCAGGACTACCAGGACATACGTCCTCACTTTAAAAGGAAAGTACTAAATTCAAACGCGAAAAGTAAGTTTCGTAAAGATTCCCTGAGAACCCGTGCACAGCGAACAAATCACTGCCGAGTAGTTAGGGGTGTAGTCTTCTATCCAAGAGGATTCGCTATCGAACCTCGCAACTGATCTACGGGACTTTCAAAAACGGTTCCCCACGTCCATGGAAGGAGGGATTAAAAGTGTAATTCATTCAACGAAGGAATGATGTCTAATGGCAATGACATGTCGCTCTTCCTTCATTTAAGGTCACCCGTTAAATAACTGACAGTACTACAGCTTGTATTTTACTTACAAGCTACCCGGAAGTCCGGAGTACGATTTACTGGTATTATTACCAATGCTCACATTATAATGTGAATTCATGAATTTTATATTCATCTTAAGTGTTCTTTTTTATTATTATTTTTTTACTAATCGGTATTAAGACCGGGAGTCCATCCAAGGTCTTTGAATCTTGCAAGTTTCCTCCCACATAACTTTCGCCTTCTTCTCATGTCTTGGGGCTACATTGTCATCAGCCATGGTTAAATCCATCTAACCCCGGAGGCCAAGTCGAAATCTCTCTCTTCGAAGCATGACATACAAATAAGCGGGAGTGGCAGCCATCTTGCCTCTCTCTCTCTCTCTCTCTCTCTCTCGCATCCCGCCATGACGCTGCATTTTGTGGTCGTCAACAATGTGCATTTGGCCTTAGGCTACGAATGCCTAACATCATGTTTGCAGGCTGTACGCGGCTGCCATTTTGCAGAGTCGAAGTGACGGAGAGACGATTCCCCCCCCCCTCTCCCCCCCACCATTTAATAACTGGTCGTCGATGATGAGGAGAGAAGGCGGAAAAGGGGGTTGGACCAAACTGTCAAACCATCAGGTCGAACCCTTGTTTTAACTTTTGAAGAGTCTTAAGACACGAAAACTCAGAAGATAAAACGACAAGAAGGGTGACGAAAAGTGCATGGGGTACATCGCCACTGACCGTAAACGTGTTTCGTAATCTGAGACAAATACGTCACTCCGCCTTGGTCCATACGCTTCCAGACCGACACGGCAGCATACCGAAAAATGCGCATGGTGACGCAATGGCTCACTGGAAAGGGATGGGGGGCAACGGGGAGCAAGTTTCCCCTCCCCCCCAAGAACCTTAAGTTAACAGTAAAATTTCGCAAAAGCAGACGAATAAAGAATTTATTACAATTGAATAGTTCTGAAAATTGGCTTTTTAAACGTCTTAGAGGCAAAAATTGTGGAACATAATTTGTTTTCTAGGTTCCGAGGGAGTTAAAGTAACCCCTCCCCTTTCAATTAGACCCATTAACTTAATTCTGGACCCCATTCTGAATTTCAATTTTTTTTTTGGCCCTCCCCCCCCCCCCTTCCTTCCCCGCCGAAACAAAATACCTGGATGAGACACTGTGGTGACGTCGTAAATCTCGCACTATATTCAAGCACCGTACACAATGGAAATCAGTTGTGTACGGTCATAATAGTGTTTGATCAAGACAAGGTTACAAATAAACAAACTCTACTCCTCTTCGCCCTCTCCCTCTTAGCAGGGCTGCAGCAAAAGCCAGTGTGCAGCCATCTAGACGAAATATATTCACGTGCCATCGAGCTCCAGCGTTTTTTGATACCGGCCGCTCATTATTTTCGAGAGCCGTTCACCTAATCAAGCATCCTATGTATGTGAAACGACGCTCACTTGACTCCAAGATAAGTTTTTTTTTTTAGGGTGAATTTAAGCCTGGGTATGTTTCAAACGACAGCACGCCGACGCTTATTTGAGGCCCCACGTTCTTAATTTTCTATTGAACTAAATCCCGGCGCTTGTTCAAGACCTGGCGGTCTTTCAACACCCGAGGCTTAATCGATAGAATATACGGTATGCGTTTCGTAGTACAAAAGTTGGCCAAGTTTGCAATTTAATCCGTCAACCTCTTCTTAATAATTTGACACCCAAACTTGTCGTTTCCAATGAAACCCTCTTGGGTGGAAACGTGACTTTTCTATCTACATTGATGTACTGCTGTGAAGCTTTTCTGCCAAAATGGGAGGGAGAAGCAACTGAAGAGGGGACAGTATCATTTATTCCCTCCTAACTTGTGGCTTGTATGTGCATTCCTCAGGTTTACATACGCTCAACGATGAAGAATGTATGAAAACCTGTTACCTAGGCGAATGTTTTGGACTTTTGGTACTCCATTCTCAACTTGATGTAGCCCTTTTACAGTTCTGATTTTTTGATATGATTAAATTAGCATTATGCAGAACCTAAACTATTTTAGTACTTTTGGAAACCAACTTTTGTTTACGCTACTACATTTTAGCCATTTTACCTTAGGAAGATCTCAAGCATCACTCACTACACAATGAAGTGTAAAATTAGTCGAGTTAACTGGGGGATATGTGTTCGTACGACAACTGAAGCCATTTAGAAAGCAGTACGATATCGGCCTAAACTTTCTCCAACTCGTCTGTTCACACAGTTAGTTAACTAAACAAGCTGAATTCTATTAAATGATAGCGTATAGCGCAGTCGGCAGAGCGATGCTATTCAGAATAGGGCGCTCGTTGTTGCGTGGCTATCGGCCCTGAGGGCGATCGATGTTGGCTGGAATGAAAGGATTCGGAAGGCGAACACCTGGGGCGAGGCGGGGGAGGAACCAAGCAGACGCCGACGTGTTAAGCGCGGACATAAAGGGTGGTGGGTGGGGGTGGCAGGCAAAGAGGGGCGTTACATGGGGGGAATTAATTGCTCCAAATTACGCCTACTCGGAAAGGTTGGGCTCCCCCCGCACTTGGATTCAACGGATTATCGTTCTTTACTAAAGATTAGCGGTAAAGCTGAGGGAGCAGAGGAGCAGTGACCGTGGGCTATAAAAGGGATTTGCGATAACGTGGCGTGCAACCACGCGAGATAACGCATCGTTTCGCATCTCCTCGATCTGTAGAACCGTAGAAAGGAAAGGGAGATTCGTGTTGAGAGCTTGTTTAAACGTTGTTTATTTATAGTTTGCTCTAGGCTGTCGTCATCCATTGCCAATTCTTACCTTCCTGACTTTATTTACCTGGGATGAATTAGAAAGAAAACAGGAGATAATAAAACACTCAAATATCCAGTTATGTACTGGAAAAAGTTTTGATTCAAGTTAAATTTACAGTGTAGTAATTGTTTATCCTCGTCGTGAGTAACTTTGAATGCGACCAGAAGTACACAAAGAATTGAACTCTTTGTATCAAGACACACGCTAGTATGTCGCCCGTCAAGTTCAACAACGACTGACAGTATTGAAGTTCAACTCATTAATAACATAAGTAGATTTACCCAATTTGTACAAACTGTAACGATTTGTATCGCATTGATATATTTCTCCACATTCGCGTTAACAGAAAAATTATGTCTATTATTGTACATTCCAGGTAAATAATAGCTTTAGGAGTGTGTAGCTTTGTGGCTTGTAGGCTCCAGTAAGATTGAATAAATAAATAAATAAATAATAGCCACTCTGCTAATAGTCGTCCCCTATAAAAGCTAACAAAAAGTTGAACTTCAATAATGTTAGTCGTTGATGAACTTGGTAGGCGATATGCTAGCATGTGTCTTAATGTGTAGAAAAATATTAATGGGGTACAAATCGTTGTGGGATGTAGAAATTGGGTTACTGTTATAAAGAACAACTTTACGATTATGGTACAAGTCCTTTATGGAAAACTATGTGGATCGTTGCTAAAAGGCTACTGCTGACTGATGACTAGCTAGCTACTATGGTGTTTTCTTATTTTATGTTACTTTCCATCGACCAGTCAGGGCTACAGCATACACTAACGTGTCTTTGGCAATGAAACATTGTGTACAAATAGGGCTGTATGGTTGATGCTTGCTCTTTATGATTTCAGGCGCGGGGTGACGCAAATGACGTGGGCGGGCGCGCAAAGTAAGAAAGTTGCAATCATTGATAGCATTATCAGTGACGTCTGTTATCGTCGCGGTATGCACATCCTTATCTGTTATTGTTTTGTTTTTACTGTTCGACAGCCAAACCCAAACTGAGTTTTCTGCTGACGAGAGGGACAATTTAGCTGGAGAAATCCTTAGCTGTGAGACCTGTTACAACAGTATTTGGCTAAGGAATCCACCATGCAGAAACGATGATTGTACCTGTGTTTACTTGCTTTGCCATTCTGGAAGGACTGAGTAAACATGCCTGCTCTGCTGCTGCCTGTGTTTGCGTGCAGGAGTTTATAAAGTTCAGTAAGAAAGAAGAGTGAACAACTCTGATTCAACGTACTACATCGTTTTATTTCGATCATTAAAATCGTAGCTAAGATATCGACATAAAAAAATTGATCAAGCATTAAAGTCTCCTTGGCTAGTGTTTCGTTCGCCAAGTTCAGCAACGAAGAACCTGATGACGTGGGCAGGTGCGTAAACAAGAAAATATTGTCGTAACCATTGTTAGTATTGCCAGCGGCATCTGTTGTTGGCGCGGTAAACATATCCTCGGCTATGAGGATAACTAATAAACTAGTTGTTAATTAATAAAACAACATTAACTCCCATCCAAAAATGCATGAGATAATAGAAACAAACACCCGTGGGAGCATCCAACAACTACAGTGAAACCCACTGGGGACGCTTGGCGGGAGTTAGTTTATTTATTGCATTACTACAATTCTATTGACCCACATATAAGTAAACAATACAATACTAAAGAACATAAATATTTAAACTACGCAGCAACAATACACAATTCATACCTACTTTCTCATACAATGTTGTATGGCTACAAAATCACTACCATCGTTAAAGTACGGGACATTTTTCAAAGCAGCACTGCATTGACCGCTGAACTAAACAATTCCATGCCCTACAAATGTAATCAGAATAAAAGAAATTAAAGAAGAAGGCAGTGCCAAGTTGTTTGGTTAATGGGTTAGCCTTGGCGGCCTTTTCTTGGTAAAATAATATCACTGCTTTTTAAGGCCGACTCCTTTTTTGTACTTGACTGTTTCTTTTATTGAAGAGTCGAGTTGCAGAAGTTCCCTCGGCCATCTAAGAACTGATACGACGGCGGAGTCTAACACTATAGGTAGGCTGTCACCGGATTCAGGTTTGAGTTCGCTGATGAATATTAGTCCTCGAATAAACACTACGTTACAGTAGAATACTCTTGGTTTATTGTTGCTTCTTTCGGAGAGTCATGAGTCATATTCGAGGACTATTTTTTGTGGACACTTAAAGGTTTTCCGTTAGGTTCTACCTCCGTTTAACCCTATAATTTTCTGTCGCACTCTTCTTCGCTGGTGTTTCTTTCTTCCACTTGCAGGTACTTCGGTTTCTAACCTGTGTTTGTACGAAGACAGACGGCCCGTTCCTCCATTTTCTTGCCGTTAGCCGTTGGATTTGGCGGGAAATCACACGTGTTTCCGAGCGTGAAACGAGGTTCCTGCGATGATCTCGCCTCACGCGAGAATTCAATTTGGGGCCTGCAGGGCGGTGGCGGTGACATAACCCGCCCTCCAAATGGGGTGGTCTGCTTGCTTGCTGGGTGGGGGAGGAGGGAAACAAATGTTGGGAGCAAACGACGACAAATTTATTGCGCGGACCATGGTCAGTAATGGTAGCCATTAGTAGCTAATTATGTGCTAGATGTACGGCGAGGGGCCGAAAGGGGAGGGAAGCGATCGAGAAGGGGGATACGATGACAGAACGAAGATGTTACAGTTGCTGTTCTCCCTTGTTTATCGAGAGATTTTAAAAAAGAAATGTGCGGTTAGAAGTTGTCCTTCCATAGATAAATGGGAACGAGATACAGCTTGTTGAGTGGCTGTAAGGTCTCGTTCTTCGTCGCCGACTCTATGAGGCAATAAATCTCAAGCGAAGGAATTTCAGTGATGTGAAATTAACAAACATGACTTAAACCTGCATTAACTAACACAACGAAGTCTCTCCCTCTCTATTGTGGTCATGCTGGCTGAGCAGTGGCAGAGCTTCCTGAAGATATCAATCTTATCGACAACTGCAAGACGGACTCTGCCAAAGACTTGCCATAGTTGCTGAAGAGGCGACTTCAGCAGCTATGAAGTTTAGTCGGCCATTTCGCGGCCTTACGGAGCTTTCCCGGTTCGCACACACTATTCGTACCTTGGATGTAAGATTTGTTGTGCGTGACAACGATTGCCAAGCTGCGAGGATGATGACGTGTGTCAATAATATAAAAACGTTAAAATATTTCAGATCGGAAAAAAAAAGACAATGCAAAAAAGTGGTCTCAGGAGTTTGCAAAGTTGAGTAAAAAAGAGGAGTGAACAACTTTGATTCAATGTACTATAGCGTTTGGCAAGTCACAAGATTATCTTGATTATTTAAATCGTAGCTAAGATATCGAAATAAAAAAAAAAACTGATCGTTGTCTATATCTGAAACAGCATTAAAGTCTCCTTATAGGTCTACGCATTAATCTGTTAGCCAACTCATCTATGCTTGACAAGAAACTAAAATCTTAAAAAATTCCTTATATGGTGTATGTATTTTTGTAATACGCAAATCGGTTGCCTGAATACTCTCCAAACTTCTCATTCTTACAGAACTCTTATTAAAAAACCAAAACTAGCAAAAGGACAACCAAATTGACAGTAGTTCATCCCATCAAAGTAGTGATCAACAAACCAAAACACTAGTCAAGCTAATTCTACCAAATAATGCTACATCAGACGTCAAAGGAAATACTTGTACATTGACACCGAAAGTAACAATGGTCAAATTTTTCCTTTAACATTAAAATGTTTGATTGATGGGATTAACGAGGCAACTGTTTTAGTCTTAGTATCATACCTTTGAAGGGTCGAATCACATTCCTCTCAGTGGCTCTTTTACTAGTTTTGGTTTTTGATATGATACGGATTTAGCCTTTTATTGCCCATGCCGAACTCACTGCATTTTTTAAAATGATAATTGAATCAGTCGCGGGATTCGAACTTGGTTTAGAGACGAGGATATTGGCCACTGGGCTGTTGAACCCTCACAAAGCTCGAGCTGCGCGTTGGGTCTTATTTTTTTTGCCGTTCAGTAGCCGTCCATTATGTTGGACGTTGGGCAGTAAAGGATTAATGTAACTCGGAACGTGTGTCAGGCAGTGAAGCAGCTCAGTGGCACCTTTGTGAAAATGCAAGATGACATGAAAAAGTGGGATTCAACAAAATTGTTTCGAGCTTGCAGTTTTTAAACCGTTTATCATATTAAAACCAAGCCTGTTCCTAATAATCTTCGGAATGAAACTTTTGGTGAAAATCCAAGATAGCGGTAGAAAATGGGACCCCAAAAAAACTGTTTTTAGTTTTTAACTTATAAACTGCTCAAGGCGACGGCAAATAATATTCAGAATTAGAGTAAAGGAAACCCTTCTGACCCAGTCCGTTATTTTGTACTGGATGAAGACCGAAAACTCATTCATTGGGGGAAGGGATAAGCTAGTAGGTCTATGTTCACAGAAATGGTTTAGTAGCAGGAGTGGCATAAAGCGGCGGTCTCCAAGGTAATGCCACTCCATGTTCCACCACTCGTTTTGACTCGTGACCCTTTCCTGTCAGTTGCCGAACGAGTGACAGTTTTAACTTTTGCAGAAAACGTACTTTAAAAAATGTGAAAAATATGACTTGTGCTGTGATTCGTCCAAGCACGTGTTAATTCGCAAGCAGTAGCGTTTAAACGACCTTTACGTGAAGAAGAAGCATTGTTTCTCAAGCCAAGGCCAACTGGAGTAGAAACTGCATGTCTTGCTTCCTGTCTCCACTCCGGTTTCTGCCTCATTTTCTGCCTCTTTTGAGGGGCGAAATTGGGTTTTTTTATCCGTTTTAAATAACTGTTTTATGCTTTTAACGTAGGATGACTTAGTGGCGTGCCAAGCTTTAATTTTATTGCTAACCTGATGACGAAAATTGAAAATTTTTGAAACGTTGTTTATATTTTTATGTAGCACTGCTTGATTTGCCGTCACATAATCCACTCCAGTTCTCGCGCGTGCTGGGAAATTACGACCAGGGTTTTGGCAATGTTAAATCACCTTGCCTGGAGCCGTGAAGCTAAATTTACAGTTTGTGACGAACTGGTGGAATACAAAGCGATAGTTACAACATGGACGCTCCCATCTGACTGTAGGACACGAGATACACCGAAGCTTAAGGCCGCCCGCGCACTGAGCGACTTGGCCGCGCGGCCAGGTCACTGCAGCCAATGAGAATGCTTACCGTTTATGTAAAACCACGTACTAATAATTTTCATTGGCTGCAGCAACCTGGCCGCGCGGCCAAGTCGCTCTGTGCGCGGGCGGCCTAAACAATCAAATATGCGTACGCATGCATGACGTCATCTCATCATTTGGGTGAGACACTACAGTGTGCTTAGATTAACATACAATTTGTGCCAACAAAATCATGGCACAAATTTTCGAATTTCCCATCGAATCTTTGTGCAGGTATACTAAATATCTCATTCAACAAATATATGGATTGAAAAAAAATAACATTACAGAAAAGAATCAAAACTGCTAAATACTTTGTAAGAAGGCAGGGCTTTAACTTTTAATTAGAATACTTTCGCGCACATTCTAGTGTCGCGTATTCTCGAAAATAAGCGTTTCTTTAAAAATATTTTATTTCCGCAAGTCGTTGTGAGGCCTTACAAATTTCATGCGCCGTCGGAAAAAAAAGACTCTGGTATGCATTGAAATAAACAAATCTCGTAGAAAATGAGTGACAGCTGGAGATCCTTTGCCTATAAGGATACGAGAGGGCCTACATCTCGACTCTAGCTCTATAAATACCTTTCAAATTCCATGCCTATAATTTTTTATGCAGCAAAACCCATCAGGAAAGAAGGGGAAGCGGTAAAATTACCCCCTTCTCGCCAAATTGATTAGGTTGAACACGAAGGGTGGGCTTGGGTGCCTTCAATCAATCTCACGCGCTCACTTGCTACTTCCGTTCTTCACCTTCATTCAGATCATTTCGCAGCAATTTCCGACAGAACCAATCAATCATGGTCCCCGCCTCTCTACTACGAACCTCGTTTCTGTTGTATGTGTTTCTCCCTTCGTCATAACGAGGACGTCAAGTTGTACAGGTAGAATCAGCTACGCGAGTGCCCGTGACGTCACAGATTCGGAGCCGCCAACTGTCTGCTAGCAGCGGCGCGTGCGTGTGCGAGACGAATCAACGCTGGCTTTGTTTCGGGCACCCCGAGGCGTGGGTGGGGGAAAGGTGTTAGTTACGGGTGTTTATATATGGGTACGTTCTTGATTACTTTCATTAGGCTTATGAGAGTTGAAAAGTTTTTTTTTTCTTTCTCCTTCTCTGCGTGGATTAAACTACATGCGCGCAGCTATAAGCTGATTTTTTTTCTATTTGAAAGTGAAAGGTGAGCGTTAAGATTCTTTTGCGTGATAATAATGGTTCTCTGATCACTTCATTATTCCTTAAGCCTAATTATGTTCACAGAACTTTCTGATGCAATTAACATCAATAGATAAACGCAGTTAGTTTGTTTAAATCATCCAGAAAATGCGGAAACGAATCTATTTCCTCTGAGGAATTCAACTCACCACAACTCTTAATAAGCTTTCGAAGCGATCTATTACTCTCAGCTGGCCTTGGCGTCAGCGATTTCATGAAAATAGAGGTCATTGCTGGTTATTGGCGCTCTAACACTTCATGCAGCGTTTCATACAAGGCTTGTGCTTCTAAATGCCCATCTTTCATAGATGGATCTGTTCTGTCACCTACGTGTTATTGTGCTATTGATCAGGAACACTTTCTCCTAGACTGCCCCTTGTATCACCTAGAAAGAAAATAGGAAAACAAGCCAAACAGCAAAAATCTTACAGTAGAAATAACGTACCACAATAAGCCACTTTTATGCACTTACGTTTCATCGCATGACCCGGATTCGAACTGGTAGCCTAGTCCTTCACCAGATCACTGACAACGCCTTTTATCGATATGGTCCTCCACCACTGGCATGAAGATGACTCACCGAACCCGTCATTAAGATTTCATAAGTGACCAGGGCTCCATTCTGCCGAGAATGCATGTGGGCCTAGGCAACAGAGAATGATTTACAGCTGTTTGTGTATGTTTATTTAAGTTTTGTATGACCTGCAGAGAATGCGACTATGAGTGCTGTAGGTGGTGGACCTTTGACCCTTGTATATCGCTTGGGTGTCTCGTCACACACGGTTAAATTTAACTCTAGTGCACTGTGGGATATAATCAACTACTATCGTGCGTCAGGGCGCTTTGGAATATGCCTAATATATTATAGTGTGTATAATAGTGCGTATAGTGCATAGTGTATAGATCCATGTTTCAAACCTAACCTCAGGTACCCCTGGGCATTTTCGGGAACAGAAGGATCCTGTGATGTTTTGTGCTCATGTTGGCTGCGGCATGTAAAAGATCATAGGCATTTCCGATTATCATTCATAACAAAAATTGTCCCTTTTCGTGTTCTGGCTTCGGCTGACCAACCTCTAAACTGTATAGGCGTGTAGTGTTTAATGTGTATGAAGTGTTATTATTATTATTAGATGATTTAGTATTAGGTTATTTTTGGTTAAAATTATTAGTTATGCGGTGTTACATTCTAGCTTTTTTATGAATGTGGCAAACTGTTAACTACCAGGATATCCTTGCTTTATGTTTTCCCCTACATTTGTCTGTATGGGGATTAAGAACTAAGTTTTAAAACTTTCCTAAGGATAAAACGCTTATGCCTTATTCAAATCTGAATATCAATAATTTTAGTAGATAGGTCACTGAATATCTAAAGACTTATGCTATGGAAAATCGACGAAATGAGATAAGTGCTTTTTGGACTATTTGATTTTCAATACTAATAAACCTGGTTCGGAACACAACAATTTGGGAAAGGCCAGAATATATCACTGGCTGTAGCAACTACAAACACGTAGACAGCTCTTAGTTAATCTGAAAATTTCCAAAAGTAATTACTCTGTTTACTAGTTTAATTTCGATAGTTTTTCGACAATTACGAGTTGCATTTCGAAGTAAAAAGAAAAAACAGTGAGCACATGGGCGAAGTGTTTTAATCAGCTTGGGAATGCAACGTTTTATTTAGAAAAATTATGTGTACTTAAAGTAGGCTAGGGTGGCAATGGGAAT
This sequence comes from Lithobius niger, assembly GCA_023313725.1. Lineage (NCBI taxonomy): Eukaryota > Metazoa > Arthropoda > Chilopoda > Lithobiomorpha > Lithobiidae > Lithobius > Lithobius niger. The sequence continues at coordinate 7,859 of JAHWFP010259658.1, read as the reverse complement.
AAGACATTCCATTAAACCAAAACGGAGGAACCAAAGCGAAATAATTATCTTATGATGCCATATCATAGGTAATAACCCGAGTGCAAGGGTAGTTATCAATAATTTTTTGGAGCACGAAAGTTTTTGCCCCCATTAAACTCGTGAATGCTTGTGTTAGCTAATTATTAAGATTCCGCGCGACAAAATGGCGCTCTTCCAATACAAGCAAGAGCGAGTTTATGGAAGCAAAAACTTGAAGGTTCCAAAAAAAATCGATAATTACCCGCCGCAGAAAAGGGTATTAATCAGATATCTCGCGAGAACTATGTTAAGCAATTAGTTAAGCCATTTTAGTATGTTGCAGTATACGATTCTGGTTTTGTGTGTTGCCAACTGTTGTTATTCCTGCTTGTCACTTTGCACAAGAGCGATTATCACTTATCACATTTTTTTAAAGTCCAGAACGTGCACATAAAAGCACAATGTTTCAGGGATTCCTTCACCCCGTTTTCAAGTGCAATTTAAAAAAATTCGCTATAAAGCTTCGTTAAACACAATGTAACACAAAAACCGCGACAGCTACAAGCACACTTAAGAAAAAAATAAAAAAAATTTAAAATATTAAAATTCCAGAAATCGAACCCATGCTCAATCTGGTCAAAACATGTGAGCAGTGGGTGTCCAGCACGTTGACTTGTCTCTGGCAAATGCAAAAAAGAAGTGAAGCTTACTGATCAAATGCATTCATTTTATTCACATTTTATACAGAGTCTAACATTATAGCAGGCAATAATGTTAGACTCATTTCCAGGAATCACCCTAACTAAAGCAGCTCACAATCCAAGAAAAAGTGGTCGATAAAAACAAAAAAGGTTAGCAATAAAAATAAAAAATACAGTTTACAGGGTTCCTTGCAGCGCCACCTATATGGGGCAATAACAGCAAAACTGAGAAACCATTACGGCCCACAAATATAATTTTAAATTTAAGCTTCAAACTAACTCAATTTGTGTCGCACTACACAACAGGAACGTCCCAAGACAGGTTAAATACAGGGAACACACCAAACATGGAAAAACACCCATCCTTTTAACTGACAGCCAGCTTCGTTGTAGAATTAATTTAGAAACTCTTTTAATTCTTTCACACAAACCACCCCCTTTCCCCTATAGTTCACAATCACATCACGCCCGATAATAAAAGCATTAAAGAATATGTACCACTATTACACCTATCGGAATATCAAAATATGACTGAACTTGTAACTTCCCCTACGCCCCCCAGGCTGAAATCTGTATTAAACTAATGCACGATCAGTAAGCTGCACTTGTTTTCTGCATTTACCGGACAGAAGTCGACTTGCTGGTCTCCCACTGCTCACCTGTTTTGACCAAGTTGAACATGTGTTCAATTTTTGTAATTTAGTGTTTTTAATAATACATTTGCTTCTCAGTTGGGCTTATAGCTGTCACGATTTTTGTGTTGTGTTTAACGAAGTTTTACAGCGAATTTTTAAATTGCACTTGAAAACGGGGTAAATGAATCACCGAAACGTTGCGTGCTTTTGTTTTACATAATGTGCGTGCGCTGGTGTGTGGGCTAACTTTTTTTTATTTTAACATTTTGCAGTGCTGATTTCTTTCTTAAAATTAACACTTCCTAATCGCCCACCAGGTAGACCTTTCAAACTGCTGATCAGAATAAGCCTGCTGTGATTGGCCGGTATATCAAAAGTATTTCTTTTCCATTACCTAAAAAAAACCGTGAGAGATAAGCCTACTCAGTGGTATTACCGTGGTCATTCCCTGTAACAAACTATCCTGGTTCTCAGTTTACAAGTCCACTAGTTATCACCCCCCCCCCCCCCCCCCCCCCCCCCCCAAAAAAAAGACTGCAGTGTGCTATTGTATTGAACTTGGTCTGCGATGGGGTGTATACGATTAGAGGTGGCACAGTTAAATGTGGTCTAACCAAGAGAATGGCGTATAAGGAGTAATGGCAGTACATTATCGGCAGAATGGTTAAGCGAAGGTTTACTCTTCTTGCTGCCCCCCTTTGGTGATGGAGAATTACACTGATCAGCTCGTGTTTTGCAAATGTTTGCTCCACAAGCAGAGAACAGGTGTTTGCATAAGTGATTTAAACCTATTCCCATGATTTTAGGCGGTGTAGTTTCATCTGTAGAGAGGACAGACCAACGGTGCCACCCCAGAAGAAAAACAAGAATTTGTCTATTTTGCTTCTTTTTGGTTCTCTGGTTTGGCTAGCCCCACATTTCAAAATGTTTAAACTCCACCTGTCGGGGCTACAGCTTCAATTTTTGTCAACAGAGCTTCACGTAATGGCGGACCGTAAAGTTGCGATATTAACAAAGACCTATAGGCTTAAAAATTGGTTATATTCAGTGACAATAATCTCCTCTTTTCACTCCTACATCACCAGTACGCTGGTGGCTGTAGTTCTGTAGCTCAGCTCAAAACGAAACAATTCGATGAGAGGATAGTCGAGTATTCACGAGTAGGAAGGCCATGCAAAGTTAATTTCTAGACACACGCTAGTGTGTAGCGCCAAGTTAGGCAACAATCATCACAACAAACATCACATCATTTCAATTGTCTAGGTTGTAAACCATTGTAGCGCGGCGCCATAGCGTCAGTGTCTTATATCTTGAAGCATAGTTGGGCACATTTCAGGTACTTGGGGAAAAATAATAATGCGGTACAAAAGCTTAAATTATGTTGAAAACAAGAGCAATGACCCACCTGACAAAAATTAACTCGTGCAGGAATGCCAGCTAAGCTGATTTCAATGCAAAATCTCACCCTCAACGTTGAAAATGTGTAACTAGCTAGCTAGTTAACATGGGGATGAACGGACTAGAACTAGCTAGCTAGCTAATTCTAGTCCGCTCATCGCCATGTTAATTTCCATAGGGTGATTATTCATTGATACCGAGATAACGGGAAGGCTTCAAGCTATGAAATTGGATGAATGGCTACAGTACGATACGAACTGCGTACCTTTTATGGTTTGGAGCCTAGGGGTGTAACGACGATGGCGTGGGATGGCGCGTAAGTACGAAAATATTGTTATAACCATTGTTAGTATTGTCGGCATCGTCTCTCATTGGACAGCCAAAGTTCAGACAATGACAACGTGACAACGTGTATACTGACGTGCGTGCCAAAACACACACTAGTGTAGTAAAGGGTTTAAAGGGTTTAAAGGGTTTAACGAGCGTTAACCACTCCTGGTCATCTGCCCGAAGCCCTAAAGCCCTATGTCTGCAACAGCCAGATTCCCAGGTGGTCACCCACCCAAGTATCAAGTATTTATCACTAGTGTAGTACGATAAATTTAAACAACGTTGCCAAAGAAATTGTATTCACGTCCAATTCACGAAAAATAAATCAACTCTAAAAACAAAGCAAAATAAACAAAGCCAAAAACTGGTGAAGAGGCCACCAAGTCGAGAGTGGTTCGGCCCTTCAAAGGACTGACATCAACACACCAAAACTAACGAACTAAAACAAATTACAACAAAATTAAAACCAAACCAAAAACCTATAAAGAGGTGACCAAGTTGAGAATGATTCGACCTATAGGCAAAAGGTAGTAGCAAATTGTTGAAAACCAATTTCTTGTTGACGTGCCACTTTATTACACATCTGCACGGTAGTGGAGTTGAGTTTAATACACTTTTAAAAAAAAAGAACTGATGTCATATCAAAAACCAAAACTGATAAAAGAGGCCGCCAAGTTCCGAATGGTTCGGCCCTTAAAAGGAGTGATATCAACACACCAAAACATTCGCCAACTTAATCGCACCGAATAATACTTTGAACGTATTATTCAACCAGGGGATTCGATCCGGGAAACCTCCGATCATCGTAGGGGCCGAAAAATTGTCCAGAATTTTCCAGAATAGTTCCCATAGCCGCCGAAGGAGCATGGTAGCCTCTCACGCTATCCTGACCGGCAGTCCTGGCGGGGACTTTGCCAAGGTCCTCTTTCCAGGGGTTCGACCAGATCCGCAAACCTCCAGCAACCAGGCTGAGCTCTCTCACAACTCAGCCACAATGACCACATAAATAACAAATTAGCAGAACATTATACTTTTTTAGGCTGACTGCATACTCTTTCAGCTTTGAGCTAGGCACATGTCATAGCAATGTGGGCAGTTAATAAAAAATAAAATAAAATACCTGCTTTCCTGGTGCTTCAATTTGCAACCTCGCCCGTTAACCAAACAATTTTTTTTGCATGGCCTAAAAGATTTTTTTTTATTTTGTTTTTTTGACTCGGCAATCGTGCCGACAAATGGTGGGGTAAGGCCGGGTGCTTTTAGGCAGGTAATGGGAAGAATTTACGATCTTGTAGAAGTTCCCCTTCTACATTAACCACATACGCGGATTTTCGAGTACATGGGAACGTCTGGAAAATTTTCAGTTTTCTGTCCCCATGCCATTTGTAGCCTATCATCGTGATACTTGCTTGGAAGTGACACATCCCAGACAGTAGAATCGACTGACGTCTAGTCGGAGTCCTCAATGTGCATGGTATTAAACGAGAGCTTGTAGGCCTTTTAATATTAGTACGTGGGCTAACGCACCAAAGGTATTTATTGTTTTCGGCCAAAGAAACACAGTTCGTTACCATCAAACATTCTAGAAAAATTATTCAATCCTGGCTTCGTCATTTGGCATGTTTAAAATATGAATTTTTTTTTCGAAAGAGTTGAAAATTTGCGACCTTTCTTCGTGATATGTATGAGTCGTTAATTCATATACCTTTAAAGTATTTTCGTTGCAGTGGAGAGAACTAGAGTGTGTTTCACTTGCAGTTCGCAGGGACGTCACAGCTCCATATTGATATCAACGCCCTTTGAATATTCTTCTTCATGGCTGAGAGTTAGAGGGAAAAGTTCACATGCCTACGGACAAATCGTGGACTCCATTGTAGTTTAAGCATAGATTAGGCCTAGTTTAGACATAATGCAGGCTTTCTCAAAATTTGCAATAGTTGGCAAAGCCTATATTCTACGCAGTTAATTCATTCCCTCGTATAGTCCACGTATTAGTTCACCTGTTACTATCTAATTTATCCCCTAGCGGAATAAATTAGCTCTTAACAGGTGAAGGATGCAGACTTTCCCAACTATAGTCTATTGCTGCGATTGTTTTTCGAATCTCTGTTGAAGTTCCGCTGACGAATAGGTAGGACTGGCCTAATCCATAGTTCGTTCGATAAGAGGCCATACATCTGTCTTTAAACAGTGTGCTGCGTTTTCCAAGACAATGTTAACGAAACGAAAAGGACTACAAAATCTAACCATTGCGTAATTATAGTTCCACGCGGAGGAATTAATTTTTTTTTTACATACTTAGGTATCATAATACGGGCCTCTACATCACATGGAAGTTGCCGTCAATGTCCGTACCCCTTGCACTCTTTGTTGATGGCCTCTTGGGTCAGCAGTTTTCCTTAGGGGAACTCACGGAATCTGATCGATGCGGGGGCGTACGACGTCAGAGGCGGGCGGGCGTCGGGCAAGCTGTGCGCATGCGCGGGTTCCTCGGGGCCCCGGGTCTTGTTTACAATCGATGGCTGCGCCTCGTGCAAATTAAATTTTCTTCTCGGCAGACGATGTTGACAAATTAAACTTTGCTTTTAGCAGCGCGAGGCGGGGTCTCTTGCTTGCTAATGTGGTATAGGCGCTAAGGAAATAGGAGGAGGAGGGGAGGTTGGGGGGGGGGGGACCATTAGGCCAGAACCAACGTGCAGGCGTCAGAACGAGGTGGGCGTAGTGTCAGCATGAGCTTGAAACTGTTCAGAAACTAAAGCAGACCTCTCCTCTCCCCGGCATTTGAAAGTGTTGTTACACCTTGCGTGTTTTTGGCGTTGTTGGCCTAAACGTTATCAACACGATCATTATGTACGATGGCTTAATTAATTCTATACGTGTCGTCTGATCGTAACGTCTTACAGGTTTAATGAAGTACAAATCTGCCTACCTAAGTCAAAGTAAAATACAATCATTTTTAATTAAAACCCGTATGTTCCTTTTTAATACAAATGCAGAAGAACCCGTACGCGAAATATACGGGAACACATGATTCCCCCAATTTCTAATGGTGTGGCGATTTAAAATAACCAGAATGGTAAACCTCATAAATCTATAAATCGGCAATGACTAAAGCATCATAAATGCAGGAGGATTCCACAAGATGCGTAATAGGTAGGTTATGATTAGGATGAGGAAGAGGACTGAGTATTTCGTAGTGTGAATAAGGTTGCAAATAACACTAAAAAATGAAGCTCGCTGCTCTCTCCACGTCCACGTTCACGTACGTTTTAGTTACTGAGTCGTAAAGACGTTAGTAAAATTATCCGCCTTCGTTGTGAGCGAGCTTATTCTGCTGAAAGCGACGATAAATCTGAAAATAACAAACAACAATATCTTAAACTGCAACATAAGTATGGTGTGTCGAGTCGCTTTTTTTCACCTAGATAAAAAAAAGTAAACTAAAGAATCCGCTTGTCAATAAAGTTATAAGAACCACCAACCTTTGGATCCAAAATAAGCGACAGGCTTTCAGGATGGGACTTTCGTTGAAACATTCAAGCCAAAAGTTGGCGTTTTAATAGTGATTTAAGTGTTAAAGTGTTAAAATTACAAACCAGTGAATATGAAGTGGCCAGCATTCCTATTAGTACTCCTCAGAGTCAGTAGTTTGTTGCTGTATTTAACTTTTGGCGTAAAAAAAAACCGAAATATCACGACATCATATAACGTGTTAAGAATTATTACCCATTTGTTAGAAGAATACCAACATTCTCAAAAATGTTCAGATGGACGATCGAGTTCCTTTTCTTTGGGTCATATTACGACTTGCTTTTCTTCTCGTACCTGCTAGGAAAAAAAATGGTTCTCATCAATTTGGACCATAAAATGTGGTATCTCCCCAAAACAAAACTTGTAAAGGATTCCCTCCAAGCTTTCTTTGCCGTGTGAAGTCGTGATATCAAACGCTAGCTCTTTCGCTACGACTTTCAAAAGTTAATTGAAATACTTGAAAGCAGCGCAGCAAGCAATTTTCACATTTTTCATTTAACAATCGAACTATTAGTCGGTGCGATTAACTTGCGAAATGTTTTGATGTGTTGATATCACTCCTGTAAAAGGCCGAACCATTCGGAACTTGGCGACCCCTTTTACTAGTTTTGGTTTTTGATATGATAACTTTTTACTTGCAGCCTACCTAACCCATGATTGATTGTTACAACCATAGTGATAATGCACAGAGGCCGATTGTTGGTTAAATTGTTAAACAGAACTGAAACTGAAAATGCTACGACGGGTGTTTGTTTATTGATTGTTTGGTTTTATTACGGTACTTAGATCCTCCACTTGCAACAGCCTCCCTCTCCCACCACTCCCAAAAAGAAACGCATTCTAACGATCACCGAAAGTAATACAATGCAAACTACAAGTTTTATTCTTCACTGTAAAAAGCAGCGCAGTACTGGCCAATGCATAAAACGGCCATTAAAACTAAACAGGCTTGGGCCTATTATCGGCGAAGCTACCAGAACTGTATTTTAAATTTGTATTCAGCAGTGTTTATTTTAATGATTTTACCATATTTGTTAATGCTCTTTAAAAATCTGGGTATAATACTCACTCGCCTAAGTTTGGACTCTTTGCCTTTTGGCATGACGTACTGCTACTATTTTCTGGCCTTTTTTTATTTTAGCTTTTTTTTTTTCAAGCAGGCCTAAGCTACGTCTCATATTTATTTTCATAGGCTTTCGTTTGCTCCAGCATTTAGTTTATGTTTAGTTATTTGCAGCCTCTTTGTGCGTCCTACACTAAATAT
>JAHWFP010259656.1:43619-55682 GCA_023313725.1 Lithobius niger | reverse complement strand
AAAAATTCTCAGACGGAAAAACAATATGTCGGAGCAATTTTTTTCCATCATTATTCCACCTTTTTGTATCCAAGAGTCAACAGCCTAGTCATGATTGTGCACACCCATGATTTCCTTTTTATTTTCGCGTTGAGGTTCTGTCAGTTCAGCTTGGGGAGGCTTCAGGATGTTATCCTTCCATCAATAAGCGCCCCCCCCCCCCCCTGTTCTGATTACAACACCCCGATCTTACACAGGTTAGAGTTAAAGTGGCACTATCACCGACTGAAATGCGAACGAAAATACCATGACGTCATCTAACGGCCGTGATACTGTTAACCTGTATAGCTTGCTCCAAGGTGCACGAGGACGAACCAAATTTTCACTCAATAATTAAGGAGGTCGTGGATTGTTTGTTTCGTTAAAAGAAATGCCGTTATACATTCCTTCGTTTGGTGCAAGCAAGAGCGCTACATAGTAAGTAGTACATAGCGCTAGATGGGTCAGATTTCGTCTGCTTTCAATCGGTGATAGTGCCACTTTAATGTCGCCAAATCACCTCGCACGCAAGAAAAAAAAAAGAAAATGAACGTGTTGGCAACACTTGCATACATCTTTATAATAATTCTGGAGGCCGGCTAAAAGGAAGGCTAAAGGGAAAGCTAAAAGGAAAACCACTTCTCCCCTCCTCACTCCCGCATTGAAAATGCACTCTCCCACTCTACGTCCATGGAAACAGGAGGCAGGCATGAGTGGTCGATCAACTCAATAAAGGTTCAATCTGACAAGTCATCGGGCCGAACAATCACTTCTCCCCTCCTCGTGCCCGCATTGAAAATGCGCTGTCCCATTCTGCCTACATGCAAACAGGAGGCAGGCATGAGTGGTCGATCAATCTGACAAGTCGTCGGGAAGAGTGCCGAAAAAATGTCCCGGGAAATGTGTCTGTAAACCTAATTCATGAACTAATGTCGCAAAACTGAGTCATGCAGGAAAGCCAACAGGGATTTACATTCCTTTAATTCAGTAAGCAGTGACATTTGCCGCCATATTGGCACCAGCTTGGCACCAGTATGGGTTTTGGAGGGCATAACTACAAGGTGCACTACATACAAATGGAGGGAAAAACAACGGAAGAGGGATTTCTTAGGCTTAAAATAACGTTGTTTTCTCCAACAACAAAAATCGCGCGTTATAGGTCTAAGAAATCACTCTTCACAGCATCGGCTTCAGTATGACACCGTTCTGTTTCCCTCTGCAGTGCCCCTTGCAGCTAACCCATTAAAGCAACATACCGCCTGCCTTATAACACCCACGCGACGATCGCATCCGCGTATTTACTACAGCTAAGGTCAACTGAGACGATAGCCTCGCAACGAAAACGTAGCTACTGTCTCAATTGGCATTGCGCCTAATAGTCCAGCCAGCGTGAACCCATTGATTGTGTCGTCACAAACCGGGATGATTCTCGTATTTTAAAATCATAATTTAAAATTTTCTAGGCTAGTGTCTTATAATTTTGCTTCGGCGATATTGGAATAAATAATTTTAATTTTAACCGCATTAGTCTATTAGATTTTAGATCTCATGGTAATTATTAGAAAATTAGCAGATGTAAACACAGAGATGAAACGTAATGATTATTGTACGCGCGCAATGCATGATTTTGTGACGGATCGTTAGTAAGGTTCCATTATATTCAACAGAAAATCTCCTAGACGCCACATTTTAAAACGGATTTTTAGCAAGGGAAAGACTAACGGTAAGGAAATAGACCTTTGGAGCCGTACTTGATGTGGAGGATCGAGAAAAATGGTGCTGGGAGGTAGGAGCCATTCAAAAACCACGTGGCCGGCCAGGGGGTGGGGGGCGGGGGGGAGGTCGGCTTTCGGCCACAAGTAACCACAATGGGGGGAGGGGGGTTTCGAAATTAGCCACGTGGCTATTGCATTGAAGGGAAAGCCATTATGTCCAATGGATGGGTGCACTTACCGTACAAGAGTCTGTGTATACCATCGCACTCAACCTTATAGTGTTCTTATATCAAGACACACGCTAGTGTGTCACCCGACCAGATTAACGATAACATCCAGGTAAAATATATATATGAGCATGGCGACCACTAGACACGTTGTGTCTTTGCAGCAATAGAAGTTTGGGTGTTTTAAGCCGTCTGAGGATAAATGAAAAGGCTGAAACTTGTTTGATCGGGAGACTTTGATCGCCTGACAACATAAAAGTCATTGTTAGTGACACAGCTTAATGTTTTCTCGTTGGAAAAAACGACGTGAAAAATGTTGATATTTACCTTAATTACTGGCTACTGGTAACGCCATATTTTGTATTACGAAAATAAATACTTCTATGCGGTGGATAAAATTGGTTCTTAGCTCATTTTACAGGTATTGCTCTGGGGGTGTGCCCTTTTCTTAAGGCCTCTTCTAATTGGTCAAGTGGTCCAAGGCCTAGGGAACTAGGGGGACTAAGACTTCAAACATTAAATGAAATAATTAAAATTGCGCAGAAAGCAATTTTCATATATTTCATTTAACCTTAGAACTATTACTCAGTGGGATTAGCTTGGCGAAATGGCTTGGCGTTTGATATTACGACTTCATACGGCCGAAAAAACTTGTCGGGAATCCTTAATAAGTTTTGTTTTGAGGCAGATTGTTCCTACATCGACCTTAACGTCTGGACCCCCAGTCAATCGAACTACATATCCCGCACAGTGGTGGAAGATTCTGCGGCTTATCGTAGAAATTTTCAAAAAAGTAAGAATGCGTCTCCTTGACTAAATTCATTTAAATAGTGTGCGGCTGACGTCGAGTGCCTCACTGGGACAATTCAATACAGTGATGGCCTACGTAATAATGAACGTATTACATTACAATTTTCTACTGTCCATCTCAGTTACAAATCCTGGATGAAGCGTACTCTAGCGGCCGTTGCAGATCGCCAAACGTTTTGGTGAAAATATTTCACACCATGAATCAAACAGCTACGTTTATTAAAAGCGAAAGTGGAAAGGCTCCAGCATAGAGTTATATACAATAATACTACGTCGTGTCACTGCTCAGAGTGAAAGGTAGTTATTGTAAACAATTACCCAACAACAATAACGATGTTGCAAAGCACGCTACTGTTAACGTTGTTGCACTCAATAATAGGGGAGTATCGCAGTTGACTTGAAGCATTGTTATGCGCATTCTTCAACGTTCGAAAGATCACGTTTAGTCGGTAATATGCGTCGAAGGTGTCAGTAACATTTTCAAGGATATTACGAGGTATTACTGAGTAGAACACTTCTATTATAATTATTATCTATTTAGTTTTACGAAGCCATTCAAGTAATTGCTTTTTTTGTTGTTGTTTGTGAGTGAGTTAGATACAATGGCGGAAGGAAATCAACTGATGGAGGTAACTGTGGACCCCGTTTTAGAAATGTTGGCAAAGCCATATAAATGTGATATTTGCGCTGTTTTGTTTGCAAGGCAAACATATTTAGATAATCACTTGCTAGGACATAAAGGTGTAACCGTTTATACGTGTGAATTTTGTGGTGGCGTTTTCAAGAGCCAGAAAGTATTCAGTGAACACCGTCGCATTCACAACAAATCAAAAACTAATAAATGTTCAGAGTGTGGGAAAGCGTTCAAGGACAAAACGTGCCTGACTTCGCACATGCGTGTGCATAGTGGTGAGAAACCACATAAATGTACAGTTTGTGGAGCTACCTTCAGACAACGGGGAGGCTTAAAAGTTCATAACGACGTCGTTCATTTGATAAAGAAACCGTTTGAATGTGCCGTTTGCGGAATGGCTCATTACACACGAGGACTTCTCCAAGCACATTCACTTGTTCACTTGCCCAAAAAACCATTCAAGTGTGAAGTGTGTGGCAAAGACTTTTCAAGAAAGACATCCCTAAATATGCATAGTAAATTACATTCTGGAGAAAAACCGTACAAATGCATAGAATGCAGCTCTTCTTTTTATAGAAAAGGACATTTAAAGAGTCATAGTCTGGTACATACAGAGGCAAAGTTGTATAAATGTGATATTTGTGCTACTTCATTTAAACATAAGTCAAGTTTGAACCAACACGTGTTGATACATGCAATAGAAAAACCATACAAGTGTGAGGATTGTGGAAAAACATTTTCCGTTCAAAGTGATATGAAAGTTCATATGGTAGTTCATAGTGACCGAAAACCTTACAGCTGTGAAATTTGTGGATGGCAGTTTAAACTTAAGATCAAAATGCAGAAACACTGGAAAGAAGTTCATGTTCAAGAGAAAACATGCACATGTAATGAGTGTGGAGCGATATTTTCCCGGAGGCTGGAATCACCACGTTAAAGAGAAATACAATGACTTCATTTCTGCCCACCGGAACTGGTGTTTGCACGACAAACCTATCGATAGCCCCCTCAATGAAACCAGAAAAGAAAAACGAAGAATCTTCAAGGGAGCGATTAGGTGGTGTAAGAAGCACGAACGTGAAATCAGGCTTAATGAATTCGTTAAGGCTAATAGACGTCTTACCCCGGCGATCTTCTGGAACAAAGTTAACTCCCTCCGGTCCAATAAGCCCACTTTAGCGGATGTCGTGGATGGCATCTCTGGCGACCTCAACATCACCAAGCACTGGAAAGACCTTCTTACCTGTAATGGAAAGGATCAGCCTGTCCACTTCTCTCCCGACTTAGAGCTGCTTTCACCACCGAAAACTGAAGATGAGGTCTTCATCCCTACGGACAGTGCCATCCAGAATGCCATTTCTTCTCTACGCAACGGGAAGTCTCCTGGACCTGATGGCATTTGCGCAGAGCATATTAAACTTGCGGGTCCGATGCTTCGGGCCGCAGTCTCTGCTGTTCTTCAGTGTGCCTTTAGACACTCACACGTCCCCAAAGGTACCAACGACGTTTTGGCTATCCCCATTCTCAAGGGAAACAGACTTTCTCCATGCGAAAGCTCGAATTACAGAGTGATTAGTATTACTTCCCCGTGGTCGAAGGTTATTGACAGCGCAATCCTTAACGAAATTCAACCCCTGATGGAAATCTCCCCATTCCAATTCGCTTATAAGAAGCTTCACTCGACAAAGATTGCTGCTAAGATTCTCGAAACTGTTGTTGAGAAAGGCACCAAACGTGGCGGAAAGGTCTTTGCCTGCTCCGTCGACATCAAAAAAGCTTTTGACAGCATTCCAAGAGAAAAAATTTGGGAGTGCCTCGCTAAGAAGATGATCAAGAAGAATGTTATCCTCCTCATTAAGGACCAGTATGACAATGAGTCTATCAGAGTTAAGCACGGTAATTACTTGTCCTCTACTTTCTCCATTGAAAAGGGAGTCAGGCAAGGAAGCCCTCTCTCTGCCCTTCTTTTTACTGCTGTTCTCGACATGGCCCTCGCAGATGCACAGAGGGGACTTGACGCCTGGCACATTGGGACACTGAAGATGTGCTTTCTCGCTTACGCCGACGATGTCTTTTGCCTTGGTCTCAGCCGGGAGGGACTCCAAGAAACGCTTGACTCGCTCGTCAAGAGTCTTCGACACGTTGGTCTTTCCTGCAACGTTCGCAAAACCAAGTGCATTTGTTTTTTCACCGGGAATGAGATGAGGTATGAGATCAAGAAAATTACCCTCTATCAAAAAGAAATTGAGTGGGTTGATCACCTTTCATACCTTGGTTTCACCTTCTGCTCCGATCTGAGTTGGGGAGGTGAACTTTCTCGCATTCGTCAAAACCTGCGCAGGCAGAGCAATGCTGTGTATATGATGTTCCGGAACATCGTTTCGACTGAAGACCTCTGGGTCGTAATGAGAAGCTGCGCCCTTCACCTCTATGGGATTGAGTTCTGCAATGACAAGATCAAGGGCCAGTGGAATGAGATCGCAAGAGCCTACCACCTGGCGATTAAGAGATCATTGGGTTGGTCTCGCTTCTCTAGCAACCATGAGGCTTGCTTCCAGCTTAACCAACTCACCTTCCCTCTGCAGGCGACTTGGAGTAAAGTTCAACTGTGGCAGCAACTGAGAAAGTGCAAAAACCGCCTGGCTTCTTGCCTGTTCGGAAATTCCAAGGGCTGGAACACTCAACTTGGCAAGGAAATCAACAATGCCTTGTTGGAATACGGGAGGTGGTGCTGTTCAAGAGAGGGTCTCGATTTTCGGGAAGAACTTCTTAGAAGACTCCAAGCTAATTATGTCCTCCGCTGAATGTGCTTGCGAGCCGAATTCCTTCTGGAGGGATGCCATCGAAATGTGACTGGGCAATTTGTTCACCATTATGTCCGAAGTTGTTTCTTTAGTATTTTTGTATTATCTTATTATACCTTTAATTGTGCTTGAAGTGTATGAATTGTTGTTTTGGTTGTACCTAGCTGTACTCTCAATAAATACCTTACCTTACCTTACCTTTAAGAAGCCACTCCTTTATCCATAAGAGTGAAAAAGCGTTCAAGTGCGGCTTGTGTGGTAAAGTGTTCAAAACAAAACCGACTTTGCATGTGCATATGAAATCGCATTCTCAGGAAAAGCCACTAAAATGTGATAGTTGCGGAGCTTCATTTGCTTCTACGAAGGATCTAAAACAACACAGTATGATACACTCAGGTGAAAAACCGCACACGTGTAAAGCATGCGGGGAGTCTTTTAGCCTAAAATGCAATTTAGACTCTCACATTCGTATCCACTCAAGTGAAAGACCATATAAATGTGAGTTGTGTAAAGCTGCATTCAAGGTAAAAACAGCCTTGAATACTCATAAGCTAGTTCATTCCACAGAGAAGCCATATAAGTGTACACGTTGTAACGCTGCATTTAGAAGACGTGAAGCTTTGGTTATGCACGAATATTTACACACTGGGGGAAAGCCATTCAAGTGTGGAAAATGTGACAAAGCGTTTGGTTACAAGAGTCGCTTTATGGAACACATGACCATCCACCGTTCATAAGCGTACCACAATCTCTTTAAAATGGTAAAAGTCTGAAATTTCATACACATCTTAATGTAAACATTACGTGTCATATGAACAAGCAAATTAACTATTTAGGCTAAATGATTGTTATACTTTGTGAATGGATTGCAGATGTACTGCAGATGAATGGAGAATGTTTTTTTTTTCTTTTTTGAGTTGCACGTGGTATCCAGTATTGCCTATTTTTGCTTACTGTAATTTACAGTGTAATGAAACACCTTTCCTTGAGCTAATTCCATTCCTCAGGATATAAGCTAACCATCGTGTACTTTGAATTTTGAAAGTTCGTAAGTTCAGATCTTTACAAGTAACGCTGAAATTCAAAAAAGGAAATACTCCATCGTATTTTGCGAATTTTCGATAGGCTGTTGACGAAAAGATGTAAAATTGCATTCCTCCTATCTTCTTCAGGTTCCTACAACAAGTGCTTCCTTCTGTTCGCATCGTTGTTTCGCGCTGGCAATCTTCGTTAGCAGACGACGACGCAGGTACGTATGTATGCACAATGAAAATACGAGCGAGTCTCCCCAGTGAATACAGTAGGCTGCGGTACCTACCTGCGTCGTCGTCGGCTAACGAAGATTGCAAGCGTGAAACAACGATGTAAACAGAAAGACGCACTTATTGTAGGAGCCTGAAGAAAATAGGACTGAAATTTTACTCTGTATATGTTTACTAAACCGAATTTGAGATTCTATGGCTAAAAAAGAAAAAAAAAAGAAAAACTGTACAAGAGCATGAATTGAAAACTTCAGTTTAGGAGTTTATCCCCTTCAAAGCCCAAGGCATCTGCAACTTTTAGATCCAAAAGTCACTGAATGGAGCCAAGAAGTTCGTAATGACGACGCTCATTACTGTGGAACACTATTAAATTTACCTTCAAGAGATTGAAAATTCTCCATAGTACGCTGACGTCCACACTAAATATAGTTCACTATCTAGCAAATTTTCGATCGCCATCCGAGTTGATCGTGTTCACAACGAAGGATGTATACAGAAGAAAGACTTAACCTTTGAAGAGCCTGAAGAAGTCTGCACGCTGCAGTCGAAAATTTGCTAGATAGGGAACTGTCTGTAGTATTGAAGTCCGCGTACTGCGGAGAATTTTCACGCTCTTGAAGGTAAATTTAAAAGGAGCAAGATTCTACTTTGCCTGGAGTTCGAGTGAAAACTGTATTTTTTGCTTCTGTGGCCTCATAAGCCAGTATTAAAAATTCACTGTTTAAAATGAAAGTTGCCATCTTCATTTTGTGCATGACTCGTCGTAAAAAAGTGTATGGTGCATTGACTTTTAAAAAAAAATATGGTGCTGATGCTTGGGTGTTGAAATTGTTACAAACGTAAATATAGAAAAAATACAAAATGTGAAGATAACAGTCGGCCATAGAAGAACACAAGAGATGCTTGAACCCAAGGACCGCTTGATGGTCGTGAAAAAAAAAAACGGAAGATGGATGCGTTTGCAACATTTGCATATGTTTGAACTAATGCTGCGAATCTTAGTCACACCGAAAAGCCATGATGGAAGAAAGCACCTTCAAGTCGTTTGAAGCGAACTATGAATGGGATAAATGAAATTACTCAATTTTGAACTTTGGAGGATGATTTAAAAGCAAATAATAGTCCAGAAAAAGGAAGAGAGTAAACCCGTCGATAGAAACATGGAAACCTCTGGTCATTGGAAGGGCCAAGGTATTGTCCAGAATAGATCCCACTGCTGCTGAAGAAGGTTAAGAGTCTCTCACAGTACCCAGCATCAAGGACTTTGTCGGAGGCTTTGCAACCAACTTTGTAACAAGGACATTGTAACCAACATAACATACACAGAAACGTAAGAGTCACAGACATGTAACGGACACTGACATGTAACAGACACAGTAACGAAACAGTAGTAGATCTAGGAATTTATCGTGGTGTGTGGGAGAGAGCCGTGGCTGGTCACACCACAGATTCAACAGATTACATTCTACAGATTACATGTAGACTACTATGTACTAGTAAGCCCACGATTTTTTTACTTAGAAGGGGAGGGGAGAGGGAGGGGACAGACATGAACACCTGGGATGCCTTCGAAAATGTATCCGGTTGAATCAAGAGAAAGAAACTGCTTGTTTCCACCAGTGGGTAGTACGCAACGGGCAGTACGTAACGCCACAGAAGGGTTACTAGCGCAAATAGCGCTCACCGCTTGAGGAGAGAATTCGTAGCTTAAGCCGGCTCACGTTGGACTTAAAAGGTGCCGCCAAATAAACATTGTGCTGTCGCAAACTACCAAAACAATGCGTGGCATTTCTACAAACTGCTTATGGCAAATGTTAGCGAACACAGTGCACCTTCACGAAATTAGCTTTCCCTAGTATTGTTTACCGGTCACTTTTAAGCTGCGTGATCACATTGCACAGTGGCTTATTGGGGCACACGACAACTTTTTTTTACCCACACAAAACTTTTATGAAACCGGAACAAGATGGGCACTGGCACGGGTGCAGTTTTCCATATATCGTCCGAGGTTGTATTGTTTCTTGTCTGGTGTTGGAACGCCGAAGTTCCGGTTTCATGACAGTTTTGTGTGTGTACAAAAAAGTTGTTGTTTGTCCCAACAAGCCACCGTAATTTGTTTTTTTTTTTTATTAATTTCTTTGAGCTTTAAGTTAGCCGAAGCAACTTAATGCTTGTATGGCTGAACTGGCTCAATTTTGAACATTACCCTACTTTTAGAGGAGAAGAAATATCTGGTAAAGGGAGGTGCCAACCCACGGATTCGATCCGGGAAACCTCCGATCATCGTAGGGGCCGAAAAATTGTCCAGAATTTGCCAGAATAGTTACCATAGCCGCTGAAGGAGGATGGTAGCCTCTCACACTACCCTCGCCGGCAGTCCTGGCGGGGATTTTGCCATGGTCCCCTTTCCAGGGGTTCGACCAGATCCGCAAACCTCCAGCAACCAGGCTGAGCTCTCTCACAACTCAGCAGCGATGACCACTCATCAACAAGCCTTTCTTCCCATTTGCCCTCCAAACTCGTGGTGTCGTGATGTAACCCTTGCCGAATGTTGCTTTTCCATAGGATTACGCTCCTCCCTCAACGAAGTGCGTATCTTGATCTGTGTTTCCACATGTCGCAAATTGGTAGCGTTTTTAACCCATGTAATCATTACCAGAACGATTCGTCGTCGTACCGACGCTCAATCACGTGACAGACAGAATTTAACAGTTAGTAAGGGTCAGCCTAGGGTCTCTGTGCTAAATTATCATATTTGATAGTCTATAACGCCGTCAAAAGTGAACATTTTAAAACCAAATATGAAATTTAGTCCTGACTTCACAAGGCCCGTCTATGGGGGCGCGGACTTGTAACGACACGGAGTTATGTTACCTCCGGAATTTTCTTAAATACTGACCCCTGTGTGGACCCGTAACTCAAGTTTCTTAATTTTCTTTAAAAGTGTTTGAAATGATCCGGAATTGTGGTAACACGGAGTTACCCTAACTCGTGTCTAATTTGACATTAATATATTGCGGTTTCTGATGTTATATGTATAGCCGCAGCGAGCGCGGTAGCGCGAGCGAGGCAGGGATGTTATTTATGGTATCGTTTGAATCAGGTGTCTTCGGTCCAGTAACAAAGAAAACGTCAACACGAAAATGTGGGAACGTGTCCTTCATGGAGAAAAAGTGTCCTCAATAACGTTGATTTGTGTTACTGGTGACTAGTAACTAGTAACTAGTGACTAGTAACTAGTAACTAGTAACTAGTCCGCAGGCTCCCATGTCAATTCTCATAGGGTATAACGACACGTCTACAGCTCATTAGGGAAAGTTGCCAGATCTAAATTTCGGCAGACAGGTAAAGCGTCATATGGGGAAGTGCCTTTTTCTAAAATGGGGGTTGCAGCTAGAAGCACGTGGCCCTGAAGTGGATCGTAAGTGCAAAATTATTGTTGTAACCATTATTGGTATTGTCATTCAACAGTAGATAATAACATGCTTAAGTGTTGCACGCTTATCGTTTCAGTACTTACATTGTCAGAATGCACTGTTTTTGCAAATAGGTGGTTCACTAAGAGACAGAATATCTTTATCTTTTATTGCAAAGGTTTGGTCTTTTTTTTTACGGTACAAGAATCCAAACTGAATTATCTGCCCCACCACGATAAAAGGGACAATTTTGCTAGAAAGAAGATTAGGAAACAAAATGCACATTGTCAGCACAGGTGGGAACGTGTTCTTTATGGAGAAAAAGTGTCCTCAATAACGTGACGCGGACATTTTATTTTATGTAGACTTACTGTTCTTGCAGTCTAGTGTAAGTGATGAGTAATTTTAAACAGCTGACGAGTTGATTAGTTTTAGTAATCTTCGTCTGCCACCAGAATATTAGAACTGTATGAACATTTACCATTTCGTGAGTTTGTACTATGTGTTCATAATGATTAACGTTTACCTCGGGAGAGCCAAGTGAAGGGGGATGCGCTGATTGAGTGAGCGAAGCGAACGAAAATCAGCGTTTATTAGCCAGTGCGCTCAAAAATCGGATTAAATAGGCTTAAGCATGCTAAACATGGGCATACAATACGCCAAACCATGACCATTAGGCTGGTGTAACGGCTAATTGGGCAATAGCAAACGTAAAAATTATGAATTAGAAAATTTATAGACACTCCAGACAAAAAAGGTAGAGGTCACTATTAGACAATGGAATTCTTTGTATTCACAGACCTATGAAAGTTGTGATATCCACCCAAAACCAAAACTGGTATAAGAGCAGCTGCCAAATTTCCAAGAAGGGTCGGCCTTTCAAAGTAGTGATATCATTCAACCAGGGAAAGACTGCCAAGGTTAATCCTATTAGCCAAGTTAATCGCACGGAATAATACTTTGGACGTTAAATGAAAACTTGAAGATTGCTATCGCTCCATAGGAAATGATTAGGTCCTTGCAATTACCATACTGTTACGCTTGTTATTAATTTATTTGGAATGACAATAGCAAATGTGAAATTTATGAATGAGAACATTCATACAATAAAATACCTCCACACAAAAAAGGTAGGGGTGACAATTACACCGTGGGATTTTTGGTCATTCACAGGCCT
>JAHWFP010259656.1:26601-43219 GCA_023313725.1 Lithobius niger | reverse complement strand
TTTTACCTGAAGACGGGAGGTTGTCCTCCCGAAACGTAGTGTGGTTTTATTTGTGCACGATACTGGCTGTTACTGTATCTTATCTGCAAAAAGTGCTGCAACTTCTCAATCAATGGCAGGGTATTCGCAGCGGAGAGCATTAACGGCTGTTGTCAATTACCTTAAATGTACGAAATTTGCATAAAGATAATCAAAAATTCTAAAGACTTAAAGGCCGGTTGTCACCAAATTAGCATTGCAGTATCTAGGTCTGTCGAGTTCTCTCTAGCAGGAAGCAAAGGAATGCGCAAAGCAAAACTTTTAAACGCAACAAACAAGCCACGTGCCTCCATAATTATTGAGTAAAACTTTGGTACGCCCTCGTGCACCTGGAAACAAGCTGTAAAAATTAACGATACTGGTGTCACTAGATGGCGCCACGGAAAAATATAAAGAAAATCCCCTGGCGCCATCTAGTGACACTAATATCGTTATTCTTTACAGCTTGTTTCCAGGTGCACGAGGACGTATCAAATTTTTACTCAATAATTATGGAGTCACGTGGCTTGTTTGTAGCGTTTAAAAGTTTTGCTTTGTGAATTCCTTTGCTTCCTGCGAGAGAGAACTCGATAGGCCTACATGCTGCAATATTAATTTGGTGGCATCCGGCCTTTAAAAGTTAAACGCCAAACTTTTCAAGAAAATTGTGTTCTTAAAGTTCTTTAAAGATATTCCAAGAACAAAAAAAAAAATATGCTACATACTTACATACATACATACTTTCTGTCCGAAAAGGCTAAATGTATATTTACAAAGTCAGATTTACAAAATTAGCTTATGAAGTCGTTAAGCTAACACCGGTGATGTTAAGGGACCAGCCTCTTACTGACAAAATTTTACGCCTAGACCCTGACTGTCAAAGGTTGTCCGTGTTCCTTCTAGGTTTTGACTTTTAGACCTATTACTCTTAACATTTAACGTTCCGTTTTTGTTTATTAAATATATGAAGTACGTGATGCAGGAGCTTATTTGCTATTTCACTGAAGTTTAAGTTGCAGAATTATAACACCAAAACGCAACGAAAACAAGCCCACGTGACACAACGAATTAATGCAAATAAATGCAACGGTCATTCCCTTGTTTCTACCTCGTTCCTGATTGGTAGATAGCACAAAAAGAAAAATTAGGTTCGTGAAACTCTGTAGTAGTGGACTTAAGTCGTTAATAAATATTCATCGAATTAATTTTATAAACTTACTAGCATGACCCGTGCATGCTGCAGAGTGGATTGAGTCTCCCGGTCTTAGTCTCCCCAGGTGTTTCGTCTTCTTAGGAAAGTAAATTGCGTATGCAATATTTGATTCATTAGTAGACTGATCCTTCAATTTTACTCGCCCCTCATGTTCCCCTTTCTTTTTTTGGTGCCCCCCCCCCCCCCCCCAATCTCCCAGCCCCCTTCTGCAAGCTGATCTCCGTGATTGTCTCCCGGTCATAGCCTCTCCCGGTGTTTGGTCTTCTTAGGAAAGTCAATGGCGTCTGCAATATTTCATTAGTACACCCAGACCCAGAAAAGACACATACTTGTGTTTTGCTGAATGCTAAAAAACCGCATAACTAAGAAAGACAGCAAACTCCCTGCTGCAAGGTGACCTCCGTGACTGTTTCCATCAACTTAGAAAAATTCACGCCATGCAGCACCAAATTGTTGCCGGTAATTTCCCTTCATTTGTTCACGTTTACAAAGATTGCTGCCATACCCACTTTAAAACAATTCAACTTTCTATCCAAGTCTGCGTGTCTGCGCCTACGAATTCAATGCGCCTTTCCATCGTATCCAACTCCCAATTTCGAGGCCCATGGGGGGGGGGGGGAGGCGCTCGAAATTAACAACACATCGTCTGTTTGTTTAAAG
The DNA here is from genome assembly GCA_023313725.1 of Lithobius niger. NCBI lineage: Eukaryota > Metazoa > Arthropoda > Chilopoda > Lithobiomorpha > Lithobiidae > Lithobius > Lithobius niger. The sequence continues at coordinate 41,328 of JAHWFP010259656.1, read as the reverse complement.
TTGTCCCCTTTTAGTTGATACACGTATTCGTTTCTTTTTTTATTGGACGAAAGTCCAATAGTTAAAACTCAAAGGGTTTTAGCGAGCGTTAACCGCACCCGGTAATCTGCCCGACGAAGCCTTAAGGCCCTGCCAAAACTTATAACCTGCCAACAATGCCACATTTAGGCGACCAGACATAGTTTGCAAGGTAGCAATGAATCGTGTATCGCAATTGTAGTCAAGTTGTGGCGATTGTTGCACGTGTTTTTACACTAATTGAGTTTCGCTTTCCTCCTCCTTAACTTTTGCCCGAATGAGTATTATATTAGTTGATTGCAGGTTATGGCGACATCATACGCAAATCTTCATTTGCCAAAGCAAAAACTTTGGGGAGGGGATATGTAAAGGCTGTTACATGTAAGTCAATGCGTAGCACGAAGCCAACACTTCACGGTGCACCTTGCCATCACGTGACCTGGTAGACTCCCGTTCAATAACTGGCTGCATAAATATTAGCCGAGCGCCAGTAGCTATGTAGGGAGCGAGTCCAACTGTTCAAATCAGGTGGAACCGCTTTGTGCACACGACTCCTTACGTGACGTAATTCATTGGCGGGAGTCTATGGTTTAGACCGGTATAAAAGCTGCCAGCTGGACTCGGATCTTCAATAGGTGTTCGGAGGTTCAGCCCAGTTCGTTGAACCTCTGCTACGACTAGGGTTGGTACAAGTAAACACTTGTGGCCGTCATAGGAAGCGGTACGGCTGGTGCGGCATTTGCCGTACCACTTTTCGGCACACACTTTTAAAATACCACACATCTAACAACACAAAATGGGGCTGCTATCGTCAGCCGTTTGAAATGGGGCTGTAATACGTACGCCTGTGCGATGTGATATGAAGGTTTTTCTGCCGAGCTTTGATGAACAGGATGAACAGTGTCTGTCCCGCTAGCTCTTCTGTTTCCCACACCTTACTATTAACTTGAACTAGAGGAGTTTTTGGGGAGGAAAGAAGTAAAAGGCAAGTTTCAAAACATTGCGCTAAACAAAGCAAGCTTCAGCAAGTGGTCAATACCAAACGTTGATAAAAGCCCAACACAGCAGCCAACCGAATGCATATTTCTCAAAAGTCAGTCTTGTAAACAGAGTAGGAAACATTACCTACGTACATAAGGGGATATAGCTTCGTTACAATGAACCAGTGGCAGATCTACGGAGTGGGGGGGGGAGGGAGGAGGATTACTAATTACATCCTAGTAGCAGTGACAGATGCTACATGTAAGGTATGGCCCTAAAATGACCTCACGAAAATAAATCACAAGGTAAAGGGTAAACGCAGCTTTGATACTGTACCTAACAGCGATGAAATGGTACGTTTCTTACCAGCCGCGGCGTACATTGCGTTTGACTTTTGGCCGTCGGCATGGCGTTGTGACGCACACCGTCTGCTAGTTCAAACAATTCTTCCTCACGGCCGACGATCATGTACGGATAGGCCCAGGCGGTAAATAACTTTATTTACACTGACCTTCCAGATCCGAGGCGTCTTAAGGATCTCAAGCGTCATTCGGATCACGTTTTTGGACGGCCAGATTTCGGTTGCCCGCACAAGTTTTTGCGTGCGGGTTTCTGTTATGTAATTATCCGCAGCGAGCGCGACAGCGCGAACGAGGCAGGATATTTGGAAAAATACGGAAAACTGAAAATCATCATTTTCTTGGGACCCGGATGGTCCGTCTATAATAAAAAAAAGTTATATGCCGTTCGAATGTTCACATTATACACTGGCGGGTGTATAATTTTTATACCCACCAATGGGTAGAGAAGTTTTATTTCTTTCAAGAAGTGTTTGGATTTACAGTTTAATTAATTGTAAAAATTTCAACATTCTTGCAGTGTCAAATGTCAACATTCTTGCTTTTGTTCAAATGTCTTTATTGGTGCTATTCTTTGTCCTTTTCTGTGGATATCGTTTTAACGCAATTTCCCACTACGATTAATTTAAATAAATAAATAAATAATCCGCCCTTGAAATAATTTATGGTTCGAAGGAGCTAGAAAAGTGGGAGCCTTTGCGTTTAGTCAGTAATAAGCGTCAAAGGTGTCTGTATTTTCAAGGATATTGCAAGGTATTCCTGAGTATAAAATTACATAACATTGAGTATTTAGTTTTACGAAGCCATTCAAGAAACTGGTTTTGCTTATGTGTGAGAGTTGTGAATGAGTAAGGTACAATGGCGGGAAAAAAGCCATTGATAGTGGACGCAAAGCATGTGACTGTGGATTCCGTTACGGAAATGTTAGCAAAGCCATATAAATGTCATATTTGTGCTGTTTCGTTTCCAAGGAAAACATATTTAGATAACCACTTTCTAGGACATAAAGGTGTTACTGTTTATACGTGTGAATTTTGTGGTGGTGTTTTCAAGAGCCAGAAAGTATCCATTGATCACTGTCGAATTCATAAAAAATCAAACACTAAAGAATGTTCAGAGTGTGGGAAAGCCTTCGACAAAAAATCTAGTCTGACTACGCATATGCGAGTTCATAGTGGTGAGAGGCCACATAAATGTGAAGTTTGTGGGTCTACCTTCAAACAACGGGGTGGACTAAAAGTTCATAACGACGTCGTTCATTTAAGAAAGAAACCGTTTGAATGTGCCGTTTGCGGATTGGCTCATTACACACAAGGACAGCTCCACGCACATTCACTGGTTCATTTATCTGAAAAACCATTCAAATGTGAAGTGTGCGGCAAAGACTTTTCAAGAAAGACATCCCTAAAAATGCATAGTAAATTACATTCTGGAGCAAAGCCTTATAAATGCACTGAATGTAGCTCTTCGTTTTATAGAGAATGGCATTTAAAAAGCCATAGTCGGGTACATAGAGAGGCGAGGTTGTATGAATGTGATACTTGTGCAACCTCATTTAAATATAAGTCAAGTTTGAAAAAACATGTGTTGGTACATACAGGAGAAAAGCCACACAAATGTAAGGATTGTGGAAAAACATTTTCTGTTCAAAGTAATATGAAAGTTCACATGGTAGTCCATAGCAAACAAAAAGTGTATAGCTGCGAAATTTGTGGATCACAATTCAAACTTAAGGGTCAATTGCAACAACACTGGAGAGACGTTCATATTCAAGAGAAAAAGTACACATGTAAGGAATGTGGAGCAATATTTGCATATATGAATTCTTTCAAATCTCACTCTCATGTCCATATGGACGAAAAAGCGGTCTCGTGCAACATGTGTACTCAAGTGTTCAAAACAAAATCAGCTTTGTATTCACATATGAAATCGCATACTAAAGAAAAACCACGAAAATGTGATATTTGCGCCGCTTCATTTTATTCTACAAAAGACCTTCGACGACACAGTACGATTCACTCAGGAGAAAAACCGTACACATGTGACGTGTGCGGTGATTCATTTCGCCAAAAAAGCTATTTAAATTGTCACTTCAGAATCCACTCAGGTGAAAAACCGTATGAATGTGACTTGTGTAAAGCTGCGTTCAATGTGAAAACAGCCTTGAATAGCCACAAACTGGTTCATTCCGAAGTAAAGCCTTATAAATGTGAATTGTGTAAAGCTGCGTTCAAGGTGAAAACAGCCTTGAATAGCCACAAACTGGTTCATTCTGAAGAAAAGCCTTATAAGTGTACATATTGTAATGCTGTATTTAGAAGACGTCCAACTTTGTTTAGGCACGAATGTTTACACACTGGAGGAAACCCGTTCAAGTGTGTAAAATGTAACAAAGCATTTGGGTATAAGAGTGGCTTGGCGAGACACATGAAGGTACATTGTGTCATAGGCACACCTCAGTTTCTTTAAATACTAATTAGTCTCTGAAATTTCCTTTACGTATTAATGTAACATTACGTGTGATACAAATAAGTAAATTAACTCGTGTGTCGTACTTTGTTAATTGACTGCAGACGTACATACTACATCTGCTGAATGGAGGTTGTTTTATTTTTCATTTTTGGTTCACACGACAGCCCTCCTCCATTAGCGCCTATTTTGTTTACTGTGACTCAACGTTTCATGCTATACTTTTTCCTGAGTTACCGCCAATACTCGGTACCTGTTTACTTAACCAAATTGGAGATACTGTACTTAGAAAAGAAAAATTAAAAACTGGTTAAGAGCACAAAATGAAAATATTTAAGTTTAGAAGTTAATCCCGTTTGAAGTCCAAGGCAAGTGCAAATTTTAAATGTGAAAGTGACTAAAACGAGCACGATTCTACTTTTCTTGAACTTCAAGTGAAAACTGTATTTTACGTTCTGCGGCCTTGAAATTTTTAAACCTTACAACTAGTACTAAAATTTGACGTCAATAATGAAAGAAGACATATTTGGGCATGTGGCGTTGCCAGACGTCTGTTAGCGTTTGCCCCCGAAATCACGGCGCTACTCCCCTGGAAAAGCACCCCAAAATTTTTTTTCATTATCTGTAGTTAAGAAAAATCATTTTCCCGCAAAATTAATTAACAAAAATAAATAAAATAAAAATAAAAACGAAAATAAACATACTGCAATAACTCCATTGTTACATGCATATTACTCCTAAGGCGAAAATGAAACTTATGAAAATTAGGGTTGATATCACTACTTTCTATGGGTAACAGTTTTTGGGTAGGGTTGGTACACCACCCTAACGAACTTAGTGGCAGCCATTTTGGTTCTGATATCACTACTCTGATTGGCTGAAACTTGGCAGGTTCTTTTACCCTTGTGGGTTTTGTTTCTTTAGACAGGCACAATTATGCAAGCAAGCAGGCCAGGAGTTACCATATAGGTTTTTACTGTTGAAAATCATTAAAAAAATATAGGGTGCTGCATATGCTTGGATGTCGGAAATATAAGACGTGTAAACATAGCAAAAAAACAAACAAATGTAAAGATAACAATCGGTCATACAAGAACACAGAGCGGCCACCTAAGGGACTCTTCACGGTGGAAAAAAAAAAGCAGAACATGGTTGCGCTTGCAACATTTACACACGTTTGAAAAATCTGCAAAACTTAAGTCACACAGCAAAGCCAATGGAAGTAAGTCCCTTTCAGTCATTTGGAGCTAAGTATTACTGAAATATATGAAATGGCTCAATTTTGAACCTGACTGGTTGAATCAGAAACAGGGAATAGTTTAGAAACGGGAGAGGCAAAGCTGGAGATTGGAACTGGAATACCTCCGATTATGGTAAGGGCCAAGAATCTTGTCCAGAATATATTTCCTAGCTGCTGAAGAGGCGTAACAGTCTCACATCTCCCTGGACGGTGCTCTCTGACAGGACTTTACCAACCACAAATGGCATACGTACACCATACGTATACATCGGCAACTGAGGCAGATCTACGATTTTAAGCCGCCCGCGCACTGAACGACTTGGCCGCGCGGCCAGGTCGCTGCAGCCAATGAGAATGCTTACCGTTTATGTAAAACCACGCACTATTCATTTTCATTGGCTACAGCAACCTGGGGGCGCGGCCAAGTCGCTCAGTGCGCGGGCGGCCTTATAGTGCCGGGAGAAGTCGGGGAGGCAGGGGAAGAAAAACAAACTAGGTGGTGGCAGGATGTCACACACTACATATGTGATAATGTGGTATTAAATATAAGATTTAAACATATTATGGGGGTCCCATAGATCAGAAAGTCAACTACAGACAGAGGTGTACGCAAGGGAGGGAGGAGGGGAGAACAAGGGGTACTAGCCCCTTCCAAAGGAAAGTCAGGCTGATATGAATTTTTGATCCAGAAAAGTGGTGCCCATTTCAGTTTGTTTTAAACTTTGAAAAAAGTGAACTTGGAAAAGTTAACACGATACGTGTTTTAAGTGTCATTGTGTACGTCCCGAGATACAGATACTTTCTGATAATAGCTGCAGGTAATAATGCTTTAGTCTCCCGTAAGTATCAGTTATACGATTGCGATCTGCAACAGTGCGGTAAGACTACTCACCTGAGACAGCACGGGGCAGTTACACGGGGCAATGCACGGGGCAATTACAGCAAGTCTTGCAGCATTGTAACATATCCTGTAACATATCCGATTGTTGTTGGTGGCAATGTTCTTTTCTCCAACTCGCGTTCTTAAAAGTCTGTAGAAGGTCTACCCAGGAAGAAGCCACTGTACTAGAACAATGCATTCCAAACCTTCGCAATTACCATGCCTTCCGGTGCTTGGCCGACGTCGGTGACGCCAACATGGCGCCAGCCTACTTCCGGTTCTCGTCTGAATGCGATTCGCGAGAGACCAATCGTACAATCTATTTATTTATTACAGGTTTTGGACTTAGGTTTAACGCTTTTGCACTTTGATTTAACATTTATACATTTGAATTTAACGCTTTTTGCACTTTGCTTTAACACTTTTGCGCTTGGATTTACACTTGTGTACTTTGCTTTAACACTGAAATGATTGTTGCAAGTGGGCGAATTGGCTGCAGGCGGCAATTTTCACAGCATAATTTCAGAATTTTTATTACGACGCTTCAATAAAACAACTTAAAACGAAACTGAAAGCCTGGTATTGTCGTACGGGGAACTTCTCCACGCCTACCTTGCTGCGGGGAGGCAACAGCAAAATAGCGGCCGTACATACAAGAGACGTCATCCAAATTTTACCCCTTTTTTTTAACCCCCTCTCCTCCGTTACTCTCGTCACAAACTTAGCAACCCCCACCCGTAGAAAATATCGTCGGACACGTCAACCCACCCCCTCCTCCCATTTTCCTTACCGATTAGAAGTAAAACGTGTAAAATTGTACGAAATCGTAATGTTACATACATCAACACAACGGTTACCCTGAGGTTACCCAAATACGTAAAACAGAATCCAAATATATGAACGTATGAATTTTCTTTTCTATCGTCTACATTTTTGTGCACGAAAGGAGCCCTGTGTTATCGTAAGATGTTTTTGTGTTTTGTTGATGTTAAACGTTACTGCAGTTGGGGTTTCAGTGACTGTAATTAAAACACTAAATTTAATGAATGTACCTTGAAAATGAATATATTTTATTTTCCCCAAAAGGTCAATTTCAGCACCTTACAAAGGGTTACTCATAGGCGTCGATCCAGGAGGGGACAAGGCGGACCGTCTCCCCCCCCCCCCCACGTTTTCAACCTGAGTGGTTCGTCCCCCCCCCCTCCCCACGAAATAGGCTGCACAATTATAAAGGAGTATATATTTATCACGCTTACACCGTCGGGTTTGAAACAAGAAAATGTACTTTCGTTTTCCCCAATTGCATGAATCAGGTCATCAAATATTATGAGTCATCAGTTCCTAATACAGGGGAGTAATGAAGTTAAGAATTTAAGTTGCAAGGCCAAGTCACAAAGATGACGGATTAACGGTAAATGGACGATGCAAGCATATCACTCCACTGTGGCAAAACAGGTATTTCTAAAGTAACCCAATTTTATGGTAAATAAAATGAACATCACACAAACAATTGAAGCATATAAATTTCATTATTTAGCCGCTTTATAAATCTAAACTTTATTTACTGTCTATTAATTCGAACTACTTTCCGACTGTGTTTGCGTAACCCTACTCGGTATGTAGTGCTTGTGAGGCTTTTTTCCACTTCCGCCGATGTAGTGAAAATGTAATTTAGTGCGAAACTAGTAAAAACGGGAAGAGCACAGAGCTAAACGAAAGATATAGGAGTGTCCAATTTCAAATTACTTTGTTTGATAGTCAACGAAACGCGAACTGAAGTCGCCTGGTGGTTAGTTTGTTCTTGCTATTATTATAGCCGAAACGTCAGATAAATTTGTACAGAACAAAACTTTGCTTTCCTTCCAAGTTTTCGTCAGTTGAAGTCTATACCAATTAACTCCATAAAAACAGAGCAAAGAATCAAAATTGAAGACTAAGTTGCCGGTTTGATTTGCTAGTAGCTCTTTTCCTCTTTTTCAGTTCTCAGTTAATTCTTAATTCTCAGTTAATTCAGGAACGTCAGCTAAATCTTCCACCATTTGAAAAGTAAGGAACAATACTTTTCAATCCTAAATTTTCAGTGTTAGCTAGCGTTAATTTAATAATATTTAAAAAAAATTAATTCATCAGGTAATTTAATTTGTAAATAAAATGTATAAAAAAACGGAACTTTGGTAACAATTAGGTTTTTACGACCTCTCATGCTAAAGAATTTTTACGAAAAGCATCCGAAATTTGCCAAGCAATGCGTTGCAAACGTGTCTCGAAAAGCCGAAAATAGGTTCTCAAATAGCGTAAAATGCTTCAGCTTCCGGGGCTGCCCCGGACCCCGCTGGGGGAGCTTACAGTGCTTCCCCTGACCCCCTACCTGGATTCGCCAGGCTTCTACTAAGTAGCACATATTTTAACGGTAAATTTTCATTTTCCTCCCCCCCCCCCCCACTGGAGTTGGTTGGTACTACTACTATGTCCCCCCCACAACTTTAGAAAAATCGACGCCCTTGGGTTACATAACCATTTTTCAAAGTTAAAACCTGCAATTTTATCTTATTTAAATTCGTACGACAAATTACGAAGCAAAAAAAGAAACTCCGTGTAATGGCTAAAAAAGAAAATACCAATTACAACTTGTAATTTTCTAATATCTGTCCGATTCGTTGGTATTGTAATGTCGTTCAGGTATTTGTGAGCCGTTAAACTATTTTTCCCATTATTTTTTTTCGGGTTAGTCTGTTACATAAAGGTATGTAATGTTCCAGAGTGTAGTTTATTTCTCAGTGTTGAAGCAAAGAACACAAGTGTTAAATCCAAATACAAAAGTGTTAAAGCAAAGTACAAAAGCGTTAAATTCAAATGCATAAATGTTAAAGCAACATCCGGCCTGCCTGATAACCCTCCGCATGCCTTATAACACCCACGCGACGATCACATCCGCGTATTTACCACAGCTAAGGTCAACTGAGACGGTAGCTTTGTTCCTCGTAGCGAAAAACGTAGCTACTGTCTCAGTTGGCATTGCACCTAATAGTCCAGCCAGCGTGAACCCATTGATTGTGTCGTCACAAACCGGAATGATTCTTGTATTTTAAAATCACAATTGATAATTTTCTAGGCTAGTGTCTTATAATTTTGCTTCGGCGATCTATTGGAATAATTAATTTTAATTTTTACTGCATTAGCCTTTTAGATTTTTGGTCTCATAGTAATTACTAGCAAACGATTAAAATTAGTACTGCACACACGCAGATAAAACTTCAAGGTCATTGTAGGCGCGCGATGGATCATTTAAGTTCGGGACGAACGTAAATAAAATTAGTAATATTCAACAGGAAATCTCCTAGACGCTGCATTTTAAAACGGATTTTTAGCAAGGGAAAGACTAACGGTAAGTAAATAGACCTTTGGGGCCGTACTTGATATGGAGGATCGAGAAAAATGGCGCTGGGAGGTATATCCCTTTAAAACAAAGTGCAAAAGCGTTAAACCAAAGTCCCTGTAATTTTATTTACAAATTTAGTGTAACCCCCTATAAAGAGCATAACAGCAATTTCAGATTAAAACAACAATTAAAAAAATAGAGGAAATATGGGGCGCCTGGTGCACACCGTTCTCGCCTCAATGAAATTCGTGAGATACATATCCCATAATTCATCATTTCTCTCGTAATCATTCCTGTATTGTGCGACGAAGGCAATGCGTATGTTGGGCAGGTTGCCACAAATGTGAAAACGCTGTATGTCTTAAAAACGATGCAAACATCAATTTATAAAATCGAACAGCTATTGGAAAATTAGTTCAAAATTTTGCCCTTGCGTGTTTTGCCCTACTCGTCGGACTTTAGTTTCTCCAACATTTTGCACACCATGACAATCTTTATGGAGACTGCCATCCCGTAATCTCACAGCGGAAATATCGCATCTTGTTGCGCCTTAAATCGTGAATCTGCTAGCCCAGTAAACGCAGTTTATCATATATAATGCTAAGTATACCAGTCATAGTCGGAGAAGGGAAGCTGTAATTGAGTGAACAAGAATGTGAATAAAACGATGAAACGCACGACCAACACTGACTTTTTTTTTGAGCGGGCAGCCCCTGTCCAATGAATGGCGCCCAAACTAAAATGAAGACATTAAACGACAAGGTGTGAGTATTTTAAGATTTTGAAGAAATGCCACTGTCAACTGCGGGCAGATCTCGTTCCAAGTTCATCCAGATAAACTCTATCCACCTACCCACTTTCGGTCTAACTTGTGTCAACCCTAGCTTTAAGGGCTGACCACCATTCCGGTTTTTATGATGTACAGTATTGGACAGTGAATTTTGAACACTCCATGTTGTAATGAATTCTGCATACGGATTAATAGTTCCTGGTAGATGCCAATGTTTGTGCAAACATCTTTCCATTGTTGAAATAGAACAATGTTGCATTGTTGGAGTACGTTTTCAAACTATGGACAGTTCGAATTAGGCAATTTGAATTTGTTTATTGGGGCTCTGACCCGAAACCACACGCCCTCCTACAAAACGTCGAAACAAACTTTCCTACAAACAACAAAATCCGTAAAATACGTAGGCAAGTTTCCCATGTAACAATGCTAAATCTCGACAATAGAGTTTTCGTCCAGGAAAAACAGCTGCATCAATGCTTGTCGTGGAAAAGAAGTGTTCAAAATTCATTGTCTAATACTGTACAATTGCAGGGAGCAACTGTTGGTAGTTACGTATATGATATTGCATGAAATCATGACGTGGGTTCTGCCATTAATGCACAAGTATAGGGCAGCCACTAATGCATTTTAGGCAAAACACGAGAAATTTCATGCAATGTCCGATTTATTCAACCACCGTGTGGTTCTTATTGTTGTGCACCAACTCTCATTTTCTACATAAGCTCCAGCCCCGCTGTCATTTGCATTCGGTTCTCAATTACCTTCCGCTATGGGCTGCGAGGATACTGTCCCGGTTACGCACAGGACACACCCTGCTCCTGGCGCATCAGTATAGGCTGGGGTGGGTGGCTTCGCCGATTTGCACAACTTGCAGCGTGGAAGTATCTGTGGAGCATTTTCTGATTACATGTCGCTTGCACGCGTGGCTGAGGGGTGCGATTGTGCGGTGGGGTGAGACCCACCCAACGCTGTCCCAGTTGAAGGGGGGCGTGGTGGATCACTTAGTCGGCTCCTAGCCGTTGCAAACTACTCGCGAGCAACGAAGATTTTACTTTAAGTGATGTGCTATGTGAGTTCCCACTCCTCAGTGTCTGGGTTGGAATCCCAAGAGGGCGAAGATTGCGGCTAAGTCTCTGTGCAGTATGTGGGCAAGTGTGTTCATTGAACAGCGTGGGACTGGTTCAGGTGCTGGACTTGTGTGCCATGGTGAAAGGAGAGTGAACGAGAGTATGGGGAAGTGTGATGGCGGACTGACGAAGCAAGTCGTGGTCCTTTGTTGTTGAATTACGTGGTATTCAGTATTTTGGTATTTTGTAGCCTGTTGTACTATTTTTTAATAGAGCGTACGGCTTAGGGCCACAGCTCTGGTAAAATTCATTTTGTACGCATTCTAAAGCTTGTTGATTAGCTTATTTAGGTATTGTTGCGCCCACATGCTCCGTTTTTGTTCGTGGTTGCCGCAGACTTCCTTTCAGACTGTGAGCATTCTTAACTGACTCTACTAATGAAGTATCTACATAATAATTCTGGATCCCGGCTGAGCTGATTAGAAAAGAGCTAAGAAAAAAGTAAAACATCTGGACAATCACTTTAATCTCTTTTCATTGTTTTCGTGCACGTGTAATGTCGTTGCTACGGTGCCTAACAATTCCTGGTGCACGTGCTAAGAATTGAAAACTATCGTCCAAACCGTTGATTGTTGATGGGTAAAATGAAAGAATCCATGTTTCAGCTATATGCGTATAGTTTTAAAGGCAACGTTCTAAGCAACGTTGTTAATTTCGAGGCCTGCTGGCCTCCAAATTGGCAGCTGGAAACGATGCAATGACTTATTTAATTCGCAGATGAAGGCTTTCAGAGCTGAGCTGAATTGTTTCAAAGTGCACAACAACAATCACTGCTGAGCACGAGGCTGATCATTGTTATCTTGCAAAGTAGTCGTCTACAATCAAAGCCCTGTGAGTGAAAACAAAACAATGAGCCATTGTTAGGCCGCCATAGGCCGCCGATTCACTTCTTTCCTCTCCCAGAAAAGGAAAATGCTAAAGCAGCAGTGCTAAAGGTTTCAACTTTTGTTCTACGAAATCTTATTTATTTACTTCCCACGGAAAAATTGTTTCATGCAAAGATGGTTCAGCGCGCACATTCTTTAAACGGTCCATCCTGTTATTTCAGCCACTGGACGCGCAGATTCAGTTACTGAGGCCGACAAAAATCACCGTTTGTAAGCCATTGTCCTAAGTTGCCTGGATGGGGGGGTGGAGGAGGGGGGAAATGTTCGTAAATGTTTAAAATTACGCCTTTTTCAGTCCGCTCACTAGGATCCAAACACACAACTCCTAAGTGTGCCAGGAAAAGTGGGTCTGTAAACTTAATTCATGACTTTCCTCTAGTGTCGTTATGAATCTTACACAATAAAAACCAAAGTTTCAGAGCTGAAGGTGACAGCAAAGTGAAGTAAACAATTGATTGTATCGAGCAAGTCGCTGTAGAGTATTGTCGGACAGTTGATTAAGTCTAGCAAAGCCATTGTTGTACATTGCTAGCCGCAAGAGCCGAAACACCGGTTCTCGTCAGATCCCCGAAGTTAAGCAGCATTGGGCTGGCTTGATACTTGGGTGGGCGACCGCCTCGGAATCTGGCTGTTGCAGACATAGGGCCTTAGGGCTTCGGGCAGATGACCAGGAGTGGTTAACGCTCGTTAAACCCTTTAACCCTTTAACCAAGAGCCGAAAAAAAAGTAGTTAAAAATCGATCTTAGAAAGTCAGCCACTAAATGTCACCTGCAACCAGACGTTTGGATCACTCAAGAGAAAAGCGGGTAGGTAGGGGAGAGGTAGGAAGGGGTGGGGTAGAGGGAACAGGGAGGGGGAGAGTGGGGATGGAGGGGAGGAAAAGGAGAGGACCAGTGTTTAATTCAACTACCCATCCAAAAACAAATACGTGTAGCAAAGGGGGAAGGGAATGAGAGGGACGGGTTGGAGGGAGCGGAGAGGGTAGGGAGAGGATGTGAGGACAAATTACCTCATCAATGAACGTTCAGGCAGCACCGAGCAAAAACAGGGCAACAATCATGGACGAAACAAAACCATGAATCGAAAAGAAGGAAAATTACCTGTCAAACCAAGAGAAATGAAACCCCCGGACAAAACAAACCCACAGGCGAAGCAGAGTATGACTGATAAGTGATAGTATATTGTAACAGGAGTTATATTTAATTTTTTAAGAACTTGAGTAACTGCACAATCAATGTTATAGCAAGTAAGCTGGTGCGAGCTTATTTTCCAACGAATTTATCAGCAAGTGTACTGTTCTAATATTTTTTTACTTGCGAATTAGCAAGTATATGCTGTTAAGAATACATTTAGGTCGTAACTGTATTATCACGCAAGTTAGTACGAACTTAAATTCACATTATGTGTAATTCTACTTTTTTTTAATGAAGTGTTCTCATAAATGCTCAATACAGACGTGTGTTAACTCTTCCTTGTGTTGTTTTACGGTTGTGATCCTGTATTCCTTACACACTCGGGGGCGGATTTAGGCACGAGCAACAGGTGCAGTTGCACCTACGTTAAAAATCCAGGGGCCTCGCGGGGGCCTCATATTGCACTCAAATTATGCATAAATATTTGCCTGTTGACACAGAACTACAACATAAGGCGTGACAGAAAAAATGAAAGCTACACGTTTGAATTAGACTGTCTTGACAGAAGCTTCAGCCTTCGTTAACTAGATTTCTACCTCAGCCTTCGTTAACTAGATTTCTGCTTCAGCCTTCGTTAACTAGATTTCTAACTCAGCCGGCTTTGGTTCAATTACACAATCTTAATCGTATGGGAATTCGCACCAGTTGGCAACAATAATTATTATACGCATTTAGCGTTCACGGCTTCCTCCGAAACTGCTCAAAAGTCTTGTTTTATGTGACTTACTTTTGGTCGATGGTATTACCAAGTGCCCAGTAAACAAATGCCATTGGTCTGTGAGCTGTATTGTGTGCGCGGCGTATCTTGAGTCCTGCACGTATTTTGTGATCGGCGACGTCTTCCTGGAGGAGACGGTTTTAATCGACGGCCGCCATTGTTTTTGTAACCATTTTGGATAACAACAAGGCACTCTGCTACCAAAAACATACAAAGGTTATTTGTGTTCATTCTGGGGCGAACTCAAGATGGGCCGCGGACACTATAACTATTAGTTCTTGTTCCTTTGTGACTCGTTTGGTATGCCAATAACTAATGTAAAAATCGAAACTAAAACGAATTAAAAACGTAGTGCGCCAACCATGATGGAAGAGATACTAACTACATTATCTGTCGTGGCAGCTGAATTAGACATTTTTCGAAGCCTAGTTTTCCGTGACATAACTGACGACTTTGCGTCATTGAAGTCTCAAAAAGAGAAAATGTGGCATTAAGATGAGCTTGGTAAGTGGAAATAAATACACGTTTTTTTTTTAATTTTGCGTTCAGAATTTTTTTTGGGGAGTTGCGATTCGTTGGGTTGGGGGGGGGGGGCCTTAGTTTCCCAACCTGCACCTACACCAATGTGATATAAATCCAGAAATAAATAGACATAAATCGCTGGAAATAATACTAAGGAAAATTG
>JAHWFP010259656.1:7445-22727 GCA_023313725.1 Lithobius niger | reverse complement strand
GACGCTTGAGCTCCTCACAGTCAATACAGCTATCTCAATCGGCTGCGTGTCGAAATCGAAAAGTGACGTCTGTCGGCATTAATTTCTGAGCGTTCCAGCAAAACAATGGCGATCTCCGTGTCGTGTTTTGGTGATGCAGTAATTAAATTGTTATATCGGAAGTAAGCAACGTATTCTTACCGCAATTCTTATGTTTAGTTATTGTGTAAGTGATCCAAAAGTCAAACATGCATGTCAAAATGGATGTGATTGCCCTTTAATTCTTGATCAGAAGTCATATAATCAACAGTACATATAGTTCAATAACAACATTTTTGTAGTTGTGGATTACATTGTAGCTAAGCACTCCACCAATTCGTACATCGAATGAATTAAAATAAATAAAATAAAATAAAAGAAGTATAAAATAGATTTTACAAACACAGAAATATACGGTAAGGGCAAGGTTAATGGATGAATTAACCATTCACTCACACCGTGAGCCTGAGAGTTAATGAATGGCAAGAAAGGCGTGCTGAAAAGTTAAAAACACTTTAAAAAACACGACAAATTGATCACGTTTAAGTTACTTTTAAAAACAGCAAGAGATGGTGAGGAGACACAGAGGATGGCAGGGCGTTCCAAACAGGGCCAAACAGGGCCCACCCGGTTTAAAAAAAAAATGTTTATATTTTTCGGTGTGAAAAGAACCGGCACTTAGTTTCAGTAAATGCACACGGGTGTTGATGTTGTGGCTTAACGAAAGAATTTTTCCATAATCCAGATCAATTTGATAATGCAACAAAAGTATGTAAGGGAAAGGTTAGCCCTCATGCGATGCAGATCGAGGGAATTCCCAAGTGTAGACGCTTTAGACGGTCCGAGTAAGACAAATTGAAACAGCCAGACATGTACTTAGGAAACCTCTCTGTACAGACTCAAATGCCACCGCTGTGTTGGATGATTTAGAAAATGCACCGTCTTCTAAGAAAGTGACTGAGTGATTCGGTATGTGAGAATACATCTTTTGTTCAAACCCTAGCTCACTTAGCTTTTCACACGAAATACCATACGTAGCCTACTATTTTATACAAACTTTCAAAAGCCTGTCTAGCCAAGACGATTCACAAAACACTTTCATATCAGAAGTAGATTTCAAATTACCTCATCCATACTCTTTGGTAGTTCTCGTCAGTGGCGTAACTAGGGTTTTGTACTGAGGGGGCAACACTAGGCATTTAGCCGAATTGTGTGGAGGGAGAACTGAATAAGAACGCCGGAAGCTGATGCATTTTTGCTATTTTCCGGCATTTTCTGGCCTTGGAAAGTGCCGTTGGAGACATTTTTATAAAACCAGTTTTTCTGATTGCATTATACGCATAAAAAAATGTGTAATGTAAATCTTTCAGTTTTTCATACTAGATACTTATTTTTTAAACACTGATACTTTGTTAGAAATGTTGGGAATTTTAAGCAAAATATGGAGTTAGTAATTCTAACTGTGTATCTTTACTGATTTTCGTATTTCTCCATTTGTTACGTAGTTACTGTAGTGATTTAAAGGAGAAACAGTAGAAGTATAAATTAGCTAAGATGAAAGTTGCGTTTTTGACCTCAAAATGCAGCCATTTGACGGTAAATAATTTTTCAGCTATGGAAAAAATGACTTGTCCAATTTGCCGAATAAGCTTTCAAAATCTCACAGAGGGGGCGAACCGCCCCTTGCCCCCCCCCCCCCACACACACACATTAGTTACGCCCTCTCGTACACATGAACTTTAGGAAGGCTGAAGGACACTTTCATGATGAACGAAACAGGTCAACAGAGACACACTACTCAACGGATTGAACCTTGGGAAGTATCAGACCACCCAAAATATGCTGCATAATAGGCAGGTCTACGTAGTGCTATGTAGGCGTGTTGCTGGCTGCTAGTGTTTCTAGTCTAGGGTAGGCTAGTGCGTCAAACTTCCAAGCTCATCACGAAGCTTCTCGAAGCATCAGACAGTGTACGCGCACTCGCGTGTATAGGGCCTACCGTGGTTCAGGCAGAGTTGGGTTGGGACCAACACAGAAGTTCGTGGCAGAGTCTTGGCTAAGACTTAACATAGAAGACTAGGCTAAACTATTTGACCTGAAACATGGATTAACCACTAAACAGTAGTTTAGGAAGCAAGCAAAGAAGGCATGCAGCCACTCTGACGATATATCTTGCAAGATGGACCGCAGACGGCGTCTGCGTATTCTGGACATAACACTTAAGGATTATAAGGTGCTTGGGAGGGAGTGATTCTGTGATAAGTATCCTGCTTCCTTGGCTGCACGACTCGTGTGAGAGGGCTCATGGCACAATTACAGCGCGATATAGTGGAAACAATGACAGAATGCGCTGATGGCAGCGTATGACGGTAGTTGTTGACAGTGAAAACATCACAAGGATACTCGTTTAGGGTATAGGGCAGTGACATGACGTAGTATTATTGTATATAACTATATGGTAGAGCCAGTAACTGGGTTAGCTGCAAGGGGCACTGGAGGATAAAAAGAAGGTCGTCTTACTGAAGCCAATGCTATTAGACTGGATTTCTTAAGCCTATAACGCGCGATTTTTGCTGTTGGAGAAAACAACGTTATTTTAAGCCTAAGATCTCCGCTCTCAAAGCACTGTCTTGACTAGAAAAGCCGTTTTTTTACCTTACATTTTAATCTAGTGCACCTTGTAGCTATGCCCACCAAATTGTATCTCGTAGCCAAAATGACGTCACTTGACACCATTTGGAGGTAATAGCTACAAGGTGCACTAGATTAAAATGTAACGGAAAACAACGGCACTTCTAGTCAAGACTGTGCTTTGAGAGCGTATTTCTTAAGCTTAAAAGAACGTTGTTTTATCCAACAACAAAAATCACGCGTTATAGGCTTAAGAAATCCAGTCTAATAGCACTGGCTTCAGTAAGACGACCTTCTTTTCTCCCTCCAGTGCCCCTTGCAGCTAACCCAGTTACTGGCTCCACCATAGAGTCATACACAATAATACTACGTTGTGTCACTGCTCTATAGATTCAGTGCACCAATTGTTTCTACGTTTCGTTTTCTAGAAAGCCGTGACCAACTGGTCATAGCCGATAATACTGAAACCAGTAGGCGGCCCGTTGGAGTTCCTAGCAAGGAAGGCCGGACGAGCATCGCTTCATTTCCACAATTTTTTAGCTGCGTCACACCATCATTTTCATACATCCATCGTCTGGGACATTTGACGCATCCTCCCAAACACCTAATAATTCTAAATAAAACATCCCTATCGTTATCCTTGGGATCCTGAGTGGGGGTGTACGAAGGCTAGGTGCCAAACATCAATACGTCTTTATGCAAATTCCAGAGTGTTACAGTTGACGAACCAATCCTAACCGTTTTCAATCACGTAAGACGCTGCTCCACCCTCGTTTTGATTGTGGTTGTAGGTGAGGTGGAAGGATTTCAATTTCTGTGCATAAGACATCTGCTCTTAAACAACATGAGCTCGAAATTAGTTTCTACACATTGCAGTGAGAAACTAACCTTTGTGGGCATTTATGACCATGTCCATGAGGTAGAATATGTCTCCAACATAGTCGGAGATAAACCAAAGTGTTGGATTTCTGTTCTGCAGTTTCCAAAATGCAGCTCTGGCTACCACCAATAAAATGTTGTACAGAACAACAAAGGAAATTATCCCCAGCCAGAGGTAATAAATTCCACTTGTAGGGTCAACAATCCAGTGTGTGAGACATCTGTAAAAAAAAAAAAATGTGAATATTTAAAACTGCAATTAAGAATTCATTATAAAAAAATCAGAAGTACTAGGATTTGATCGACATCAAACGATACTTGGTCAGGCTGATAAAAGTTAACTAAGTGGTTCTGAAGAGTGCACGCATGGGTTTTTGCTTAGCATTTGGAACGTTCTTTTAAGCCCGTGTATAGGTAGTGCCACTCTTTCTCTGACAACGGTAAACATTCGGATGATGATGATGATGCTAGCTCCCCCTTTTGAAACAGGGTGCAGACCGCCCTCCGTCACCTAATGGCGGCCGCATAGCCCATCGTCACCTCCAGATGAAGATGAGGATGAATATGAGTAGACGGCGAGAGGGACAATTCAGTTGGAAAAATCCAAGTGGAAAACCCCAGGATCTTTGACATGCCACAATCAACATGAGCACGAGGCACCACAGGTCCCTTCTCTTCCCGAAAATGCCAGGGGGTGGACGAGGCCAGGATCGAACCCGTACCTCCCAGGCAGAAAGCGGCCGTGCTATCCGCGCACCCTCCTTGTTCCCCCTGGTACCTGCTTTCAACGATACCTGCTTTCAACTGGTACCTGCTTTCAACAATTTACCGCCAGAGGGCGCTGTCGTCAAGCAACAGAAAACGCAAAGCATCATGGGGATCAAAACTATTTAGCGTCGCAAAAACAAATTGATGACGATAAGAATAAAATTAATCGCTTAAAATATATCATAATTCAGATTAGGACATTGAAATCATTTTAAGAAAGATCATATAATCAAGTTTTATTTTTAACATCCAACATTCAATTTTAAACCGGGTTGTCGAGTGGAGTAACGAGTGGAGCAAAGTGTAACGCATGGTTTTTTGTTTGTTCCGCGAATGCCCAAAAAGCGTAGCCTACTTACCGGCCTTTCAGGCTGACGCTTCTGCCGTGGTTTACGTTTATTATAACGAACTGTATACAGTTTGAATCGAACACAGGATAAGTTCTTCAATTTCGGATATTGCCCACGCACGACTATTTCATTGATTTCTGCAGGTATTGTCGCTAGTACCATGGTTACCATGGCAACTATGCCACCATTTTTTATTTCAAGTTTTGCCTCCAACGAGAACCAGACAAGTGCTGCCTTCTGGTGCCGTGGGTGGAGGCAGGTATTATTTTATAACACGTTTTCAGAAAAGCGTCACTACCGACTAATCTACCCTGCCGTATCTAAAAGAAATGTCTGATCGCTTGTCAGCACTTTCACCAAATACTTCCTGAATCTGATGACCATATCAACTCGAGCTCTAGTCACATGATAACCATGAACGCAGGGAGCTTGGATTATACGTAGCTTTGATAGGGTGGACCCACTAGTTGAGCGCGTTTGAGCTAGAGCGCAGCTATTTCCGGTGGTGAGCGAGATTCAGTTGATGACGTTTTTGCTCCCAAACCAATCCTCGAAGTAGACAACGCTTGGTTTTTCGAAACCAGCAAAAAGGTTTGTATCAACTAGCGAGTAGTTTTTAACGAAATTAATGAATAATTATGAAATATCTGATCGTTCAATCTTTGCTGAACGTTAAAATGGATATTATTAAAACAAAACGACAAATTCTTACTAGATTACCCAAGACGAGGGTAGCTGACGTCGTTGCGTCGAAACCAAAACAATGGCATGCTTTACGATGATCGCTTGTGGCGGTTCTCTCCTTGCTATTTTCAGTCACATTGTCGATTGTACTGGCAGGTTAATGCACTTTAAAACAATTTACATGATTGTAGCGGTCCGGCTTACGTTTGATAAGTACTCGTTCGTTTGTTAGTCCAATTTTGTGTCGATTCATCAGCAAAATCAAAAGCCAATGAGATGCAAGAATCAGTAAAATGGCGCGAAAAATGGGAGCAGAGATGTCAAGCAGTTCCCAAAATCTCGCACGGTTTCTCGCGGTAAAGCGTAATAGTAAGTTGGTCCACCCTATCAAAGCTACGTATCATCCAAGCTCCCTGCTTGAACGAACTGAGTGATGTTCAGATATTCATTGTCTCATTGAGAATCATTAGTTTGTAGCTGAGAGATCCAAATCCAACTCCCGAAAAATAAAACATGTATTGTACGTCACCACAAAATTTATGGTACGGTTAGTTATTTTGTTTGGTAAAAATAAACGCCATCTCTTGCATCCAAAAAATTGCGATTAAAAAAAAAAAGCCGTGCATTCTGATAATTTTCTTTTTTAGTACCAACACTGGTTATTGCTTAAAATGCCCCAAAATGTCTCGTCCTAATTTCAGCAAGCCTGATTATTTCCTGCTGAATGTTATTCTCTGAAGCAAAGATTGGGCCTTGTAACTCAACTTGAATTTATTTGTGATGTTATTACGAACTTTGTACCCCATGTTACTAAAGGCAATAATTCTATCCCCATCTGTAGCAATAAAAAAGTATACCTTCTGTTTAACAAAAAAAAGCGTACAATCGTTACAAAAACTATCCTACTACCAGTAATAATGCCATGTTCAAAACTGCTTACAATACAGTAGTCAGTGGCATTCATCTTGTCTGCTCGAAACTATTCATAAAACCAAACTACAACCTACGCTTCTCTTTTCGAGTATTAACAAAAACAATAAAACAACTCCTTCAAATTGTCTTAAAATATCTGACGGGAGTGTTATTCTTGGTGATAATGCGATTGTCAATGTTTATAGTAACTAGTTCGCCTCCACCTTGAAGCCTACCTCTATCTCCTCTCCTTTTGTGTCTGATCAACTTGGCCACGTTAACTTTGACATAAACGATTTGAAAACTGGTCTTCTTGCTATCAAGGAGAGATACTTCTGCTGATACTTCTCGTGGCCCCAACAGTATTTCTTTCTTTTTCCTTGAGAAGTGCTCATTCTCTTGCCCTCCCACTCTACACTACTTTCAAAACTTCCATTCAACCCTCTACCTTTCCCATCTGTTGGAAAGATGCACATGTTACTCCCATTCTTAAAACTGGCTCAATGCATGGAAACTCTCGTTCCATCAGTCTTCTTTCCATTGCCTCCAAAATCCTTGAACAAAATTTTGGCCTTCTCCGGCAAACATGCATTGACCTAAACATTTTTCCTCTCTCTAAACACGGTTTTCTTCCTGGGCGATCCTGCCTAAGAAATCTCTGGAATTATCGTTCCATCAGCCTTCTTTCCATTGCCTCCAAAATCCTTGAACAAGAGTTTTGTCAATCTCCTGCAAACATGTCATGACCTAAACATTCTTCCCATCTCTCAAAACAGTTTCCTTCCTGGGCGATACCGCCTACGAAATCTTCTCTGGAACTATTGCTCCATCATCCTTTTTTCCATTGCCTCCAAAATCCTTGAACAAGAGTTTTGTCAATCTCCTGCAAACATGTAATGACCTAAACATTCTTCCCATCTCTCAAAACAGTTTCCTTCCTGGGCGATACCGCTTAAGAAATTTCCTCTGGAATTATCGTTCCATCAGCCTTCTTTCCATTGTCTCCAAAATTCTTGAACAAGAGTCTTGTCAATCTCCTGCAAACATGTAATTACCTAAACATTCCTCCCATCTTTCTACACGGTTTTCTTCCTGGGTTATTCTGCCTAAGAAATCTCATCCGGACGTATAACTCTATCACCCAAGCTATTGACAATGGTAGCTCCTGTGATATTATTTGTCAGGGTTTCAGCCAGGCATTTTGTTTGATCTCCCACTCCAAACCCATCGATAAGCTACGCTCTATTTTGGTGGTAACACTGCTTTGTAGTATCCGCGGCCTATCTTGAGTTCACCGCAGAAGAACATATATTATAGACAATCGATTGTACGTTTTTGGTAGCAGAGTGCCTTGTTGATATCCAAGATGGTTACAAAAAACAGTGGCGGCCGTCGATTAAAGCCACCCCTCCAGGAAGATGTAGCCGCTCAAAAAATACTGCAGGACTCAAGATACACCGCTGACACAATAGGTTTTAAGCCAATCAATGGGTCTCCTGTGCCGTGGGCCCAGGTGCAGCTACACAGCCTACACATTTGATAGCTGCACCGAAGCTTGCCAATGACAATCTGGCAGTCGATATTTCTATGCATAAGTCACACGGTTTTACCCTTCTATGAGGGATGTTTTAAAAATCAGCAGCTTCCTTGCTGAGCGCTGAGTTTGCTTGGTCTCGGCTTCCTCCGCTTTTCTCATTTTCAAGCTGAGATTAAAAACGACGTTATTTGAAGCTTAATATGCACAAACATGGCCGACAGTAACAAAATCAGTTATTATATCTCTTTTCTCTGTAGCGTTTAAGCTGATGAGAGTAAAGACTAAGC
Source organism: Lithobius niger (assembly GCA_023313725.1). Lineage (NCBI taxonomy): Eukaryota > Metazoa > Arthropoda > Chilopoda > Lithobiomorpha > Lithobiidae > Lithobius > Lithobius niger. The sequence continues at coordinate 14,661 of JAHWFP010259656.1, read as the reverse complement.
AATTGAACTGTGGGCAGCTATCAATATCATACTTATCACGCACGTATCATGTATATTTATCGCATGTATGATGATTGTTGCCGATTGTTGCTCTGCGGCAATGGGGCATGCGCACATCGTGCCCCCGTATTGGCTGCGTGCGTAAGCTCAGCGAACTCAGCACCCTTTTTTCTCGCTTACTTGGCCCGCCAGTATCTGCCAAACCGCTGACTTTAAAAACGACGGAAAAGTATCTCAGCGGCAAGTGGCTTGAACTGAAAAAAAAACGGTTAAGCTTGCCTCGCTTCCAAGCGGCTCGCAAGCTGCTGGCTTTTAAAACAACCCTTTTGCGTCTCTTGTGACAGCCACCCCTTCCCTTCAAAATCCCTCTAATGTACCTTCCTAAACCTCCACAAGATGTCGTTTCTTGGTCACTGTGTCCTCCCATCGCAAATTTGTTAAGGAATGAGTTGAGTCGTTTGGTTTTCTTCGGAGGTTTTCGGTGTTCGATCCACTGACGAACTACCTAAAACAATAAATATGTGGCTGTTAGTGTTGCTAATTAATTGCTTGCCAAACTGTAAGGAAAAAAAATACTGCAATAGAGTCATGGAGGGCTAACAACCTGTACGACAAATAAACAATGAAACTGTAAGGACTAGGCTACAGGAATTTGCACAGTTGCTAGTACTACATCTACCATTCTTTGCCTTCCTGGCATCACTGAAGCTAAATCAGAGTTCCCTGAAGCAGCCTGAAGCCTAGTTAACACCTCAGTTTTTCTAACTGCTTTTGCCGCACCACAAAAGCGGAATCCAGGTTTTAACCATACCTGAAATTTTTTCTTGGCATTCTGTAACTTATTGGCCGTTTCTGAAAGGTCCCTTTTTGATGCATTAACTGGTGCAACTTCAGTTTTGTTGTCATTGGACATTAACGGCTGCCGGCTATAATCGCCGCTCTTACCATTCTTAGCGCCATCGATGCCCAAAAGAGGATCTGCAGCTGCTGAACGAGTTCCATCTGAAATACGAATAATCTTTGTTAGTCCTTATGCAAACTTACACATTTCTTCATAGCTATTACTATACTATAGTATATCACACAATCAGAATGTAGATAATCGCACTCGTACCAATGAATGTGCATCTCTCTCAGCCTAGTTAAAGCAACACCACGAGACAGCAATGCGTTAATCTGTCATTGGAGGTACTGCAGGTGTATTTAGAACTTTTACAAATTAACCTAAAGTTCTGCATATTTTAAAATAGGGTACCAAGCCTAATTTTCTCTGAACCAATCAGAACACACGATTGCTGCGCTGAATGGTAAATAATGCAACAATTCCGACTTGCTGCATCTTTTTTCGAAAGTATCACCTTCTGTGATGAACACGTATGTATTGCATAAGCATTCGGGCCTCACGGGTGCAGGGCAGTCGGCCTGGTCTCCAAACGACCGTTGTAAACATGCTGACAGCGGGAAGAGTCAGACAGTGCAAAGTTTCAAATTGGCTAATTGGAATTTTAAATATACAGTATTACATGTTCGTTGGAAAATAATTTTTTGGTGGGAGGAGGCCCAACAAGAGGTTTTACGTAAGTTTTGAAGTACAAGTCAGCTCACGGTGAATACCATAATCCGAATTACCAGAACAGTCTTGGCGGCATGTCATCTTGACTTTTGTGACCCGGAAAAAGATCTCTGTGTCATTGTAGACACTTGAGTTCAAGTGGTCAAGACAGAGTGTAGCCATGGCTAAAAAGGCAGACCAAAGGCTTGGACTGTTACACGGAACATTTCAACGTCTCCGAGAAGATGCATTAATTCTGTGTTGTCTACAAAAGTTACGTTATGCCAATTCTCGAATATGGCAGTGTTATGTGGTCCCCCGTGCTTTATTAAAGATATCAACACTCTTGAAAGGACAAAGAAGAGCTAATCCGTTGGTCCCGAGCAAACTGTCGTAGCCAGAACAGCTGCTAAATAAACTTTGCCTACCATCATTGAAAAAGAGAGGGAAAAGGGGGACTTAAACCCTGCGCAACGGCTGTTTGCCATGACGTCACCATGAGTTAGCCAATGACGAACGAGAACAATGGCAATTTGGCCCTCTGATTGGACTAGACCAGTCACGTGATATGCACGTCAAAGCAAACAGCCATGCCGTGTGATATAATTGTCTGAACCACTTCAAAGCGCATCAAACGGATGCGCATCACATCCTTCTCGCCTTTTGCAGAGCTTTCTCCCATTTCGCAGTCATTAATCATTACGTTTACATGGCCGCAAGAAAGTACATTTTAACGATGAGTTTTGAAATGTGCATTAACAATCGGCACCTGTTTACAAGACGCCAGACCGCGATTAGGACCATTACGCTAAGGGAAGCAACTAATGCCAGTACTATCAGAAACTCGGCCTTCCTGCCCTCCCTTTGGCAAATAGTTGGCACATCCCACGCCGTTCTACCCACTGTGTGTTGTATACTAGGTTAAGTTAAACCCAAGTAACCAAACAAGTCTTAGTGGTCATCCAAGTCATGTGCTCTTATTTTCAGTTTATTTACCTAAAATTCGAGTGGCACCAGCGCAAATTACGTGGGCGCTGTAACTGTGTCTGCCCACCATCTTTACCAGGGTGTTCTTCAACGTCTCAATGCGATTGCGAGTGTTTACATGAATAAAGACGATGCGCGCCAGACTCCCGAACCACCTTCATAAAGCACTTCGGGTTCTGCATCGCCAGATGGGAGAAAGTGCCACGAAAGGTGTTTACAAGACCCACGGAGGCACTACGGGCGCGATACACATTCCTCTGAAGTGCTTCAAACTGGTCATTAAACGTAGTGAATACAAAATGGAGTGGCTTAACGGAGGTGGTCAGGAGTCGGATGCGATTCGTTTATTCATGTCAACACTCGCAATCGCATTCGGACGTAGGTGCATTATACCCCTCAGCCGCATTATTTTGTCATTTTCAGCCGGCTTAACAGAAATTTCGGCTAAATTGCGGCTAGCCACAAATTTTACGGCCACCACCGGCCAACTATAAATTCGGCTGGCTAACGGCTAATTTTCGGCTAAATGGAAAGCAAAGATATCGACGACGAAACTAACTGCATAAGGAAATAGCGAAATGGAAGTGGGGAGGGGACAGAGGCCTATGGATTTCTAGATGAATCACAAATGAAAAAAGGAAAAATTTGCGAAGAACCCTCGAATTAAAATCAGAGCCGCATCACCACTTATTTTTTTTTAAGTAATGCTTCCACAGCGATGTGTCCTGACTATTATTACGCGAACCCTAAAAACGAAAAAAAAAGTAACCTTGCATGCTAATGACTACACAAATACAGGCACGCTTAAGGTGCTGGCAAGTGAATATATTTTTAAAAAATAAGAAAAATAAGAAAAATCGAGAACAGCTTACTGTTAGAAACATTTTACAACTAACTTCATGACTTTCGTTTCATTTTGATGCATTAAAACTACAAAATTTTCGGCTCTAGCCGCATTTTTTTCGGCGGCTAGGCCAGGCGGCCGCCGCAAAATATTCGGCGGCTGTTCGGCTGACACAGAAAAATCCGGCGCGGCGGCTAACGGCGGCGGCTGAGGGGTATAAGGTGCATGCGAGACAAAGATGGCGGACAAACTTACGGTGCCGATGCAATTTGCACTAGTGCCAACTGAATTTTATCTAAATCATTTTGTACGTGACAAGGAAAACCACTAAGACTTGCATGCATTTGGTTGTACAGGGTTTGAAGTTGACCCAGTTTACTGCATGCAGGGCTAGAGCCGCACAGGATATGCCTACTGTGCCTAAAGGTAAACAGGTAGGACGGGGGTTTCCGAGTGTGCTGACCTGAACCACATTCCTCAGCCGAATGACCCTTATCACTTCTCGCCTCTTGTATAATACAGGTGCCAGTTTTTGGTACGCATTTCAAAGCGCATTGCTAAAATGTGCGCTGTAGTGGCCATGTAAATGCACTGGATGATATCGCAAGCATTTACGTGAGAGACGAATCGCATTCAAATGCCAAACCACCTAAAGACCTCGCTTTCATCCGGTGACGATAGATCGGAGAAAGTGATTCGAAGGGTTATACAAATCATTGGAAGCAACAGGGACACTCTACGCATCCTGCAGGCCATTAGGTGGTTTGGCATTTGGATGCGATTCGTCTTACGAAGGAAAATGAGTGAATGATGCAGTGACACTAGTGACGTGGCAACGGCAACGTGTACGACCAAGGACTTCAGGGTTTTCAAATCTTACCACCATGATGGTCGTCATCTTCGTTGGCTCTTTCAATATCGATGGTTGTTACAGGTACGGTATCGTTTGTCATCAGCATCGGTTGTTGTTGGGCACACGGTGGGTTCGGGTGTCTTCGGAAATAATACGTCAAAGACGAAGGAGGTCCTGATACGTTTGGTACTGTGTTGTGACCAAATGTTGCAAGATCCAAAGTCTCATCGTTCGTTTTCTTCTGGGAAGAATTTCCATTTGACGACTTCGAGGGCTCTTCAATCTCTTGACTTTGATCATCCTCGGCATCTCGTCGGTTTAGCAGCATGGCAGCCATCTTGAAACCCTAGTTTCCTTACCATTAGTCACATCAGCGTAATATAAAGCGATTCATGCTGTAAATAGAATTTGAACAAAAAGAAATGAATTTATTACGGAATTATATTTCGCTGGATGTTACGACCTGTTTGAAACCAAACACTTCCAGGTCACTAGCCTGTGCATTTATCTAGCTTTCAAGATCAGGATCCGTGCGTTTTTCCCCCTCGAATTTTCTGAATGGCAGGTTTTTTTCTCTGCTTGCAATTTGCAGTTTGCAAGTATTAGTGACTCAGAAAAAGATCTCGGCGTCATTGTAGAAACAAGATGGCCGTTAGCGACTGGTCATTATTTATGGTCGGGAGGTGGGGGGGGGGGAGGGGCGGGATGGAGGAATGAAAATGTGACCACCAAATTTTCGGGGACCCCCCCACCCCTTCGAGACCCTGAAAAAAATCTTGACCCCTCCCCACTCAAGTTCCAAAATAATGTTACCGACAGTTACCATTAGTTGTAAGGAAAAGTATCTAATTTTTAACGAAAAGACATGTTGGGTTAAAAATGTTCTATAAAATGTTCCTTAAACCCATCTCTTGTCGACATTCATACAATAAGTATGACGAACACACTGTTTGCTTGTATAACCGCATCCATAACATAGTCAGCACCTGAAAGACAGAAGAAGCCAAGAAACCAGGTGCCAAGTGTTTCTATAAAAACTATACTTGCAGTAATGGTGGTAATAGCTTCAAAACCTTGTAAACACTCACAGCATGGGGGGTCTGGAGAGCTTGGCCCCCCCCCCCGGGAAGCTGAGGCGTTTTTAGAAATTTTCACTGCTGAAAATGCCATTTTTGAGGTCCAAAAATGACTTTTTCTTCCAGTTGGTCAGTATGTTTGTGACCCCCCCCCTTCTTGACGGGACCTGAGAAATGTATGACCCCCCTCCAGAGGGTCCAAAAATGTCACGATCCCCCGCCCTCCCCCTAAATTTCCTCCGCCCCCCTCTCCTGGGCGATAAATAATGACCGGTCCCTTACTGATAACAAAATTTAAGCAAGGACTGCAAACATGTCCTTGTTTCCACAGTAGGGAGCATCCATTTTCCATCAATTCTGACCCCAACCCTTCCTCCTTTGTAACATCAGTGTAACACTTGATACCCCCCAACTGGAAATACGTAACATTCATCCAACAAATTTACTTTGCAGGCGACGTGGGTTGTAATAATAAAATGTTCACTCCCTGATTTGAGTATAAATGCCCACAAACAGCAAAAACATGGAAGACATGGAATTCAATTTTCGGCAAATTATTGCTTGCCTTGGTGACCTAAAAACAATGCACATCATAAATACATACCCCAACATCAATCAGACACAATAAAACGTTCATACTTACAATATGAATACAATACACAAATAAAATTGCTCTGGCTTCACCTGCTAATTTTATTTGTGTATTGTTTTTATATTGTAAGTATGAACGTTTTATTGTGTCTGAATTGATGTTGGGGTATGTATTCATGCTGTGCATTGTTTTTAGGTGACCAAGTCAAGCAATAATTTGCCGAAAATTAAATTCCATGTCTTCCTTTTGCTGTTTGTAGGCAGTTATACTCAATCAGGGAGTGAACATTTTATTATTACAACGTAACATTCACTTAACATATTTACACCCCCCACCAATTGTATACATTTTCTTGAATGAATTCGTCTTTATAGGCTGTACTTAGTACGTAAGTAAATAAATTAAACTTATAAAGCCATTGTTATAGAATGTTATAAAGTAAAAGGCAGGAAAGTGCACAAATATACATTAAAAACTCAAATATACATTAAAAAATTAAAAACATTTTGGCTCACCTCAGAGCCAGCTTCGAGAGTGAAAGATAAAAAGAATTACAAATAATACAAGAAAGCTATATGAACCAAGTTGCAAGTAAAACGTCCTTCTTATCAAGGTAGAACTTGCGAGGACTTAGTGCGTAGGCGTAATGACCAGTGACTTTTGCAAATAAAATTCAAGTTGTAAGCAGGGGGTTAGAGAAATAGTTCAGCTAAAATAATAAGAAAAAAATTGAGCCAAAAATTATTTAGCGAAAATTAGTGTGTGATAACACTTCGTTACGTAATTTGTGAACGCTCCCTCACGGTAGATGTAACCGAAGGGGCGTCGGACGAAGGTCTAACTGGAAAATCGTCTAATGGGATAATTGTCTAAAATCTGCCTAAATAAAAAATCTGGAAAAGCATCTAAACGGAATATCGTATAATGGAAAATCATCTAAACGGAATATCGCATAATGGATAATCGTATAATGGATAAACGTCAAACTGGACAATAATACAACTGCGATTTCTGATGTATGTATAGCCGCAGCGAGCGCGGCAGCACGAGAGAGGCAGGGACATTAGACGATTTTCCATTATACGAATTTCCTGTTAGACGATTTTCCATTATACGGATTTCCTGTTAGACGACTTTCCATTATACGAATTTCCCCCCGTTAGACGATTTTCCATTATACGAATTTTCTGTTAGACGACTTTCCATTATACGAATTTCCCGTTAGGCGATTTTCCATTATACGAATTTCCTCTTAGACGACTTTCCATTATACGAATTTCCTGTTAGACGACTTTCCATTATACGAATTTCC
>JAHWFP010259654.1:0-14950 GCA_023313725.1 Lithobius niger | reverse complement strand
CATAAAGCGTCAAAAAATTAGTTAAAATATTAGTTAAAATATCAGACTGCCTGAGCGGGGAATTGAGCCCTTGAAACAAATATGGCAGGACCGCAGCATTTGGTTTCAAAAGTCGAGGGTTTAATTCCCCGCTCAGGCAGTCTGACATTTAAGTCCAAGAGGCAACGTAAATAGTTTTCCATCCGTATTTGTTTAACCCTTCTCGAGCCACTGAGCTTTCCGTCCTGTTTTTTCCATGGTAACAGCAGTGCATTTATTAACAGCCTAGTAGCATGTATACATTCGTCAGTTTATGCTAGTGCCCGAACAACCTTAGTTGGAAATTCACCTTGGTTACGCTTATTTTCACAGAAAAGATAATATCCAAAAATCTCGCAAATTTTCGACAGTCCCTGGAAGCCTTGAATCTGAAAAGCTTGAATCTGAGAAACCTTGCATCCCCGACTATTCAACACCATAGCCGAGAGAAGCCTGTGCTGATGAATATGACCATCAAACCCCGTGATCCAGTTCCTAATGACAGGAGAGTTCAGCAGAGTGCTGCGAGAGAAATAGGCGACAAACCCGCCAAATACTGGAGGCCACGACCACGCATCGAATTCGAAGCAGACGAACGGTCCTTACGAAGCTGGCGTTTTGTAGTAAGCCTGAAGAATACAGTCGCCTGAGCTACACCATTTCCAGGACTGTCGAAAATTTGCGAGATAATTGGTTAATACCTTTTCTGTGAAAATATGAGTAACCAAGGTGAGTTTTAAACTTCTGTTATGAATTTTCAAGGTAAACGATGCGACATTTTCAAACAAAGTTCCTGGATAAATCCTCTTGGAGTGCCTTTCTCACTGTGGTCAGGCTTTCAGGGAACTCTCGTAAAACAACTGCTGGCGTTAATAAAATGACAAGAAACCTAGAAGACCCCCAAAATAATATTGTACACAAATTATTAAAGATAGCAGGAAAAGATATATAGTAGGACACTTACCTGTCACGAATAGGGTCGTTTCAATGCGCTCCACTCCTACACTATTATTTACAACGCACACGTAAGTTCCACTATCTTCTGTCTGCAAATTCCGTAATAATAAGTTTCCCCCTAACTGAAGAAGACGCTCCCCTAGTGCTACTGGGTAGAACAAACTGTCCTTAACTTTCATCCAACTAGAAAGAAAAAAATAAAGACAAACGAAGGAATAAATCAATCTGAACAGACATATACGATTTCCAAGAATAAAACAAAAAATCAACATAAACCAAACAGAGTCCATCACGTGCAGGTGAATGACGAATCCCGACGTTTCGGTTCCTACATCGCAACCATTTTCAAGTGAAGGAATTTAAAAAAACATGTCAAACAGCAGAAAAAATTAAAACATAAGAGTTAAACGGATGGGTCATGGTTCTAAACCTTACAGGTATTGTGGATGTAAGGTACCATACTAAAAAATTAAAATAAAACGTCGGCAGAATTCGAAAGAAATGTGCCATCATTCAGTTCCCAACTGACCCAAGTCTGCAGGTCGAAGGTAAAAAAAAAAAGGAGGTGGGCGAATGCTTTAAATAGCGAGTCCCTGCATTGTGATTGGTTTAAATGTGTTGATCCCAACATCATTGCATAACTTAATATAGTCTAGTAGGTGATTGGCTGTTGGTTAAATGGGAACAAACAGGAACATCGTGATTTGTCATTCAACAGCACTTGATTGCTACTCTGTTCGCTTTATTTAGTAAAGTGCTTTTTAGCATTCTGGTTTCGAAAAAAAATCAAGATGTCGGAAGAGTAATATTTTATATTTCTATTAGAAAGTCTGGACACACCTGAAAATACCCCAAATATTCAAGTTGTAGTAATAAAGATCGGCCAAAATTTTCTCTAGCCGTTTTTTTAAGGCACGCTAGTTTTTCTCCATCCAATGATTGAACTACACATAACATGATAACATATAGCAGCACAGTGACCACTAGGCATTTATAGTCTTGCTTGGAATTAACGAGAATCAGTATACCCACAGACACACACGGCCCCCACAATGGGGGGTCCCGTGGACCCGCTGTGCCTAGGCCCGGTCACTCAAGGGGCCCGCACGGCCTAAACATTTTTTCTCCCGCAAGTGTGAGTTTTGATGACTACGAGTAATGTACTCGATTTGTGCGTATTGTGAATTTTTTATACCTACAACAAACAACAACTTCAATCCAACGGCAACGAGCACGGAGCAGGAGGAGCACTATAGGGAAGTCTGTCAGCTTGTTAGGCACATAAGCAGCCTGGATTAATGAATAAACCAAACCGTTAAGCACAATTATGGCCAAAGAATGTTATAATGTAGTGTAACTTTTTACGATTTCACGATTTCAGTCGGGGGAGAGGGGCCCGTTGTAGTAGTTAGTCCAAGACCCTTAACTTTACCTCGGGGGGGGGGGCTGCAGCCGCAAACACCTTACGCACACTCGGCGATGTTTCGGGGTTTACCTTTCAGCGTTCTTCACTCTTCATTCAAGTCGCCTCTGATGCTTTTGTCCTCCTATCAATGTTGATGAACAGTTTTTTTACTGTATTTTAGCAATGAAGTTTAGCCAAATAACAGTAACATGCCGCCCGCAGATATCAATCGTTACCTTACGTAAAGTGTTCAAAAAAGTAAAAGCGGTAAACAAAAAATGTCAATACAGCAGTAAGGTTTCACGTGCACTGAACACTACAGCAACACTACGTTATGTAAGACCGTACTAAGACCGTACCGTGGTCATCGTGGTTGAGCGGTGAGAGAGCTTAGCCTGGTTGCTGGAGGTTTGCGGATCTGGTCGAACCCCTGGAAAGGGGACCTTGGCAACGTCCCCGCCAGGATTGCTGGCCAGGGTAGCGTGAAAGGCTACCATGCTCCTTCAGCGACTGTGGGATGTATTCTGGCTAATTTTTGACAATCTTTCGGCCCCGACGATGATCGGAGGTTTCCCGGATCGAATCACCGGGCTGGCACCTCCCTTTACCAGATTTGTTCTTCTCTAAAAAAAATCTGGTGATGTTCAAAATTAAGCCGGTTCAGCCATACAAGCATTAATTGCTACGGCTGACATAAAGCTCGTCAAAATTAATTTAAAAAAAAAATTGAAAAGCTTATTTCTGTCACTTTCCTGGTTTGACTGTGGTTTAGTTAAACCTTACGTAAAACATAAAACAAGTTCATTTTTTTTTTACCTAGTTTCCTTACGTGACAAGCTAGGAAAAGCCACTCTTAAAACTGTCAGTACCATTGTCATAAGTATCAGAACACTAATCCATCATCCGTCACAAGAAGCATGCTTTAGTATTCGTTCTTTACTTGAGCGAAAAATCTACCGTCCCAGAAGAGCACAAGAAAAATCCGCGAATCCAGAAGCCTCAGGGCAAAAAGACGGAGGAGCACTTCATCAGACTGATGTCATCATAATCTAGCAACAACAAGAGCAGATGTTCAACTTGGAAAAGCTGATCAACTTGATTCAGACTTGGCGAATGGGCCGTAACTCTGGACAAAAGGGTCACGTAGCTTCTATTGGATTTCCCGATACGAGTCTCTCTCCTCCTCCTGTTGGCCGTCTGAATGCTGGGCTGTGCCATATACTGCTTCCAGCAAACCATCCAAACCTTCACGTCAAAGACCGGCCTCCATGTTCGTTCTGCTTGCGTCAGCATTCACAATCTCTTTCTCCTTCCTTCGTTCTCTCCTTCTTCTGCCTTGCATCATTGGCGTGAGCACCACCTTCCCATTCACCGGCAAAGGAATGGAATATTACGGTAACCACTCGGCGGAGCGGCAACGGTGTCTCTTTTGATGACGATATGACTTCTACCATTGCGTTCAGAATTCGCCAACCGCAAAGAGGATCTCTAATGATTCAATTACAAATTAACCTTTTGTGGTAGGGAGAGGTGGTTACGGAGCACGAGGAGTAGCGACGGTGACTGTGGTACGCTTGTGAGGAAGGAAAGGAAGGGGTATAGGCGTGGTGGTAAAGCAGGTCAGCTCAGTTGCCAGCTGTGGCCAACAAGTCTGACCTCAACCAATCAGAGGCAGGGGGGTGGGCACCATCTGCGTGCCTGGCAGACTATAACGAAAGTGATTTTGGTCCAAACTTGACGTGAGGTCGTCGGAAAAGGTCAAGCGAAGTTCCTAAACGGATAAAACAGTTTTGTTGGGAGCTACTTCTACCTGCGCTAGGTCGATGACCAGTCAAGATGTGTAACCAAAATGGAAGTTTTGAGTCAACTCAATTTAAATGTCGAATTAAACGTTACTTGTAGTGGCTGGAGGCCTCTATTCCTTGATAACACCCTCTCTTCCTTCCACGATGGCAGTAAGCGGGATATACACACTGTAAGTCACTGTTAAATGGCTAAATTTAAAACTAAATCAGTAAGTGAGTGAATATCCTGTAGCTTTCATTGGTCGACAAACAGCAATAACATGACATGACATGACCAACGCTATCCAGCGTTGATACGCTTCCGGGAGTCACTTCCTTAAAACGTTACAGTGTCAACATGTTACGTTTATTGCATTCATTTAAAATAAAAGTATGTATTTACCTACCAAAAACAAACCGGAAGGCCTTTCTTTCGAAATACGCACTGTGTCGATAGTTTGCGTTACCTAGCAACGCTTTCAGTTACACGTAGAAGCCGCTACCGATGGCGAAACCCGTTAAGCCTAACGTAACTTAGCAACAAATTCGGGGCAATTTATTGTTTTGTAATTTATTACACTCCACCATAGTACGTATTTGTATTTTTTTTTTACTTCAACTTGCAGTTTTATAAAAAAAAAAAAAAATTAAAATATGAACTACGTTTACTAATTTATTATGATGGAATTATTGTTAAGTAAAAATGTTTGGAGGTGTGCACCAATGAGACATTCTTCAGCGGCGGCAAATATCAATTGTATTCTCGGCGGCCGTGGTGCAAATCGGAGCGCCGATATGCGGATTGCAGAGGGAAGCAGCAACTTTAATTTTTTTTTTATTTTGTGTACGTAATTTAGAGTGCTGAATAAAAAAACCATGTCGAGAAATTATCTAACTAAATACCGCACGAGCTATTGGAAATTATCAATTTTTTTTCAACACTCGTGTTTTGGCCCATTAAACTCACTCGTGCTATTTATTGGCAGATAATTTCCCTCGTGCTCGCCACTAGCGAAATTAGTGTCTGCCGAAATAGCACTCGTGAGCTTGTAGGGGCCAAAACACTCGTGTTGGAAAAAATTATCGATAATTTCCTTAGCTCTTGGGATATTACGTATGATAACTGCCTCAGTTTAGAGCGAAACACTGACGGAAATATTTCAAATTTTCAGCTAAATTTCGAATTAGATATGGGCTTCTGGGAAGGAACAACACGAAAACAATCTCAGAAGCCCCCACACATGCTACGAAGCCAACAAAGTAGCATAAAGTCTAAATTTAAATAAACTGTAAACAATCTTGAATGTCAGAATTGATCAGCCTGTAATTTACGCAGCTCGAGAGAGTTACGTAGATAACAGGAGATTGTTTTCTGATTTCCATTGGAGTACCCTGCAATTTTCCCATGTCATTCAAAAAACTCATCAACGTAAAGGCTCATTACCTCTAATGCAATCTCTCGCATGGATCTGGTTCATTCCACCGTTAATTAGGCCTACCCCTAATTATCAGTGTTTATTACTTTTTTATGGAGTTCCTGTAACAGCAATAATCGCAGCTAGTGCGGGTATCTTTTTCTTGTAGCCATAGTGATGAGCAAAAGTCCTTTATTTGTACGCTATGGAAAACAACAGGTTGAAGCGATATTGCTACTCTGGATTTAGATGCGATGCAATTATGTTAGATTATGAGTTTTTTTTTGTTTCCCCTCTATCGACTCAGTTAGTGGCAACCTGCTCCTTCCTGTGTCCCATTTATTGCTATGTTGCAATACCAGAGGATAAAACCTTTGCACTGATGTGTCCACCCTTACCGTGGTTTGCTGTATAGAGGCAGCTCAAGAACCCAGTGTTATAATGTTCCACAGTTTTCTACGAATCAGTTTTGTAACCTAAACATTTTTCTGCAGGGTTAATTTTTCCGGTGTTGGAATTTTTCAAGGAAACAAGCCCTTTGAAGCGACGATTTTTATTTATTTTTTTTATTTTGAAGCATGGCAAAGCATTAAATTCATTAAAAATTCTTTCTTTAACTTTCCCCCATTACTTTATCCACAGTAACATTTTTTTTTAAATGCTTGTAAAAATAAGCACCGAACATGGCAACTAAAACTGATTTTTTATTTTCCCTGTAATCCTGTATCTGCAGGAGGGCCACTCAGTTTCACAAACAACTCACCTATCAGACGTGCACCGCCCACACTTCCAAAGTACCATCAGATTCCCCCCCCCCCCCCCTTTCATCCATACCCAGTCACCGCTAAAAACGGGTTGTGTCGCCTCCTAACTAATTCCTTCCTCCATGATATTAGTCCTAAAATTACCAGCGAGCTGCAGTTTTTTCTTATGCATTTGCAAGCCACGTTTGTTTAAAAATGTAAGTTAAATGTTTTTTTTTTTAATAAATAACTTCAGAACGGGAGAAGCTATTGACTTGTGGCTTGCACCATTGAAAAGCTGGAGGGAAAAAGGGTCAAATTGGTGTATTTGAACGTCAAAATAGGTCAATATTTAGCGAAATTATCGTTGTTTCCGCACATATCGAAAAAGGTGCGGCTTACGATAAAAAAAATCGACAGCGATTATTTTCTGCGACCGCCCGGAATTTTCTGCGACGCACTTTCCCACACGGGGCTCAAGAAAACAGGGATTCCTGAACTTCTGTCCTATATTTAGATAAATTATTTATTTATTTTGCAATACTGATTCAATGGGTTTAGAGATGATAACCTCATAACAGAATCAAGAAGGGAGGCGTCAAAACAGTGTCAAATTTTCGCACACAGTAAAAACTGTCATGAAATTTTAACGAAGTACAATACTTGGTTTAGCATACCGTTATAATCCAATGCGGCAGCTTTCCAGCTAGACAATGTCGTAAGTGGATGAAGGTTATGTTTGTTGCAAAGGTCGGGTAGAGAATAATACCAGAGTCGTCTTCAGTAATCAGTTCCGGTATTTGGGATAGCGAATATTTTTTTTGGTATTAGTAGGATCTCAGGGCACATGAATATAAAGTTTTCTTAAAAATTGAGGACAACAAATTTTATTATGCAATAATTTGTATAAAAAATGTAGGCTTAAAGATTTTCCAAATTGCTCTAGGTTGAAAACACCGGTAACCGGTTGATACAGTGGTATTTTAAAGACATCTCCAAAACAATAACACAATACCAACAACGTAGAACAAACACAGTCCAACAATTAAATTTTCGGAGAACTCCAATCTCCTTCTTCAGAATAACGCCAAAACCACGAAAAAGTTTGTTTACATCTCAGCGTCTTTATAGTCGAATCCAAATTTGAATTCGACTAAAGACGCTGAGATGTAAACAAACATTTTCTTGGTTTTGGCGTTATTCTGAAGGAGGAGTTATTCTGAAGGAGGAGTTATTCTGAAGGAGGAGTTCTCGGAAAATTTAATTGTTGGACTGTGTTTGTTCTACGTTGGTGGTATTGTGTTATTGTTTGAAGATGCTCTAGGTTGGTATTTGTCATTTTTTTCCTTAGCCCTTCGTAAGTGTAACGACAATTATATCACAGTAAGAGATTGTTTTTTTTTTCCTGTGTGAACTCGTTGAGTTTCAACTCTTCCCCCTCCCCCCAGTGCCCCCGTTATTGTTATATTGCAGAGATGAAACTTTTGCTACAATTTGCATTTTTTGCTCTTGTAGATTTGGCATCCGGTTTACAGAAGCAGCAGGAAAAAAGTTAGGGAATCCGAAACTTGCACTGAGTATTTAGATTGGATTCAATTATATCATGTTGGATTAACTTTTTTTTCTTCTCCGTGGACTCATTTAGAGGCCATTTCTTCTCTCTCGTTCCGTGCTGTGCCCCTTTATCGTAATATTGCAATGCCCGGGAATGAAACTTCTGCTCCGATGTACATTTTTTTGCCCTCCAAGCTGTGGTTCGCGTGTAGACCCAGCTAAAGAAAGCAGGGGAGGGGTTGCTAAACTTGCCTCAGAGGCAGCCATATACATGCACAGCCTTGTTATTCCGGTCCCGTGCATTTCAGGTTAGCCGTTGCATCCAGGTGATCATTTGTAACTCAGACGACGTTTCCATGGTCGTACAGCTCGGAGACAGATCTCGTTGCCATGGCTACCGCTTGCAATCTCCTTGGAACGTGAGTCTCCAGTTATTAGTCGCAGACCAAGGACGGGAGATCTAATAAGGCCTCCATTATAAACCAGCGTAACAGGCCCTCTTCTGCACTGCATGTCAAGTCGACGCAGGATGGGCCAACCTTCCTACAACGATAGCATGCCTACCGCACAGGCAAGCAAGTCCGAGGTATGTTGGCTTTTCCCAGGCACCGCCAAGAAGGCAGAATTCATTTCGGAGTCACTTCTTTTTGAAAAGAAGATTGTTTGTCGGTAAGGTTGGTATGGGTCTGTGCTTCGGTCGCTGTGGGAACGACGGCCGACGAGGACGGCGGCGAAGTCGAGCGACAAGTAAAAAGGAAGGGAATGGCAAAACAAATTTGTGCCGAACAACATACATGCTGTACCGACTTACAAGAAGAAAAAGAAAAAAAAGAACGTAAGCCGGGCTCACAAGTCAAAGAATGTCGACAAGAAAATTTGAAGACATTCTCCTGCCGCTTTTCTAGGCAGCTTAGAGGTAAAGCTGGGAATTGAATCGCCGTGTTAAAACCGTATATATTCAACAGGGACGGATTCAAAATTCATGAAATGCTTTGGTATTCGCCAGAAAGGGGCAATCACGGCATCAAAGAGGGTTTATCAAGCATTTTTAAATTAACTTAGAATTCCTATGCCTCTATAGAGGCACAGAAATTCCAAGTTAATCATGCTATACGTCAATGACAAAATCCGGTAGCTTTTATGGTAAACATTGAAACAGCAGCAATGGTTAAGTAAGGTATACCCATAGAACATAGACTAATCAAGCGCAGGCTGCCGGAGATCTTGTAATTTAGTGAAGCCAGGAAAGATGCTCTGAAATAGCCTAATCACTAAAAAGATAAGACAGTGCTTGTGTGCGCGTGTTGGTACGTCTGTAACTTTGCATCCAAGACACCTATCAACACACGAAAAGTTTCAAAAGAAGAAAAAATATGCTGGCCTGCTTAAGGTGTATTTTTATTGCCACAACTTGTTTAATTGAAACATAAATATGTGGATAAGAGCTGTTTTGACTGCGAAAGTTTGGAGGACCTTAGAAACACTATTTTTGAGGAAATGATGCCAGTAACATTTGATGCACCTTAAACCACGTGCAAGTCTAGATTTTACTTGTGGTTTTACGTGCTGTTGCATGTTGTTGTAGTTTACTACCAAATAAACAATGCACAACCATTTACGCTGGTAAAAAAAAATATGCCAAGAAACATTTCTACTGTACTTCGCATTGATAGTCTTCAATTGGTTGGACGCTGGAGAACGTAAGGTAATATACATAAATAGCTGTATATAAAATAAAGAAAAATTGGCAGTAAACCATAAATCATACACTAGAATAACGTAGTACAGTAAGCCACCTTACCTTTGCACTTACGTATCATTCAAGTGACGTGAAACCGGATTCGAAGTGTCGAAACAGTCCGTCACCAGAACCATGCCACAGCCTTTACTGATAGGCCCATTGGCCTGTTGTCCACTGGCTAATGGATCAGAGATCATTTCAGTAAAGAGGGTATGACAGCGATCTGGTGATAGCATCCCTTATATCAAAAATTGGCCCGCTATCTGGCCAGATCTGGCTGGATATGGCCAGATCTAGCTAGATATGGCCAGATCTGGCTGGATATGGGCCAGATCTAGATATGGCTAGATCTGGCCATATCCAGCCAGATATATAAAATTGGCCCAGTTCTGGCGGGAACTAGCAAAATCCGGTTGGAACTGGCTATACCTGGGGAGTCAGATCTGGAGCCCTGATCTGACCAGATCTCTTCAGTTCTAAAATTTAAAAAAAAGTCAAAAGCTGTGCAAACCAAATGACTTCTTAGTGAAAAGTATTCCTTTTACGATGCATGAGCTGGTATTTTTACCTCTCATAACAACCTTCATGAATGTGAATTGTGTGGCACTCACCATTTTAGCGAGTAGATATTAAAATGAACTCGCCATTGACCATTACCTACTTGTAAAAACAATTTTTAGCAGTTGTCCAGCTACTTCATTATTAAATATTGTTTGCATTAATCTGACTCTTCAATAAGGTAAAGTGGCTAGTGGCAATATTGCACACTTGGTTGGGGAGCCCTTGCAATTCTGTAATTAACTAAGATGGTTGCCGATATATGACAGTTTAAGCATCGGGGGTTTGTTAATCAGTCACTATGTGGCGAGTAGCTCTAAAATACAAATCACCAAATGCGGAATTTTCCTCGCCATTTTGGCGACCTACATTGGTGAAGGTTGACAAGGAAGATTTATCCCTAAATTGTTGTGTCCGTCTGTTGGCACACTTTTTTTTTATTGTGGCAACTCATTTTATAAGAAACTTGTGTTGTCCTAGATCATTATCATTAGGTTACGTTGATTTTTTTTTTAAAATTAGCATCCGATGTTTCAAAAATTTACTTTTTAATTTTACGATTAAAAGGTTTGGTTTAGCAACCAATGGTGAGTAAAGGGAAATATTAATCTATACCGATGTACAGTATGCTAATTTTAATTTAGTCGAGCTTACAACTATACCAGTGACTCAGTTTATTTCTGCAATGAAAATGTGATGTTATCAGGGTTGGGTAAGTGGTTAATAATGTTCTAATACTGCCATCAGTTAATAAAAAGGAAAATGGTGGCAACATTACTTGCTAGCCCTAGTCTATAATACGTATGAAGCAAGGTAGCCTAAAGCCCTAACCAGACTGGCTGCTCGCGGCTGCACGCCGACGCACTATGGTGTAAAAAAAGACTTCAATATTCGTCCTTAACGCAACACCAACCACACGATTGCTGCAATTTTGGCCTTGTAGGCACGTAGTCACGCATAGCTTCGCACGAAATTTTCTTCTGTCTGGAGAGGCCTTAACGATTAGCATGACTGTTTCATGTGCACAAGGTCCGTGGTTGTTTTCGGGCATTTCCAGGAAGGGCCCCTTGATACGTCGTGTTCATGTCAATTGTGGCATATAGAACAGCCTATTTTCATCCAAAACTCTCACCCGATCGAGGATATCCTATCCTTTTTACAAACCATATTTTTTTTTTATTTGTCTATTACCAGTGTAAATAACCAAAACTTGTTAGCAAACTATACAAAAAGGTTTGGCAAAGACTTAGCTACCTGCATTGGTCTAATATTTTTGCTATTGGTGTACTGAGTAACGGTATTTGATTTAAAAAAGTGGTATTGGAACCTGGCCACATAAATATTGTTTTTCAATCGTTTTTCTTGAACAATTAGTGTGGGGAGTTTCGTTTCTTTTTATTACGGGTCCTTTCTTGCCAAGTAACCTGGGAAAGATTTAAGCTTCCAACTTGACGTCAGCAGCTTTCAAACACTGTCCGAAAATGTTTAAAATGGTGTAGACTAGGCCTATTTGAATGTCAAAATAGATCAAATTTTGATAAAGTTAACCTACTCCAATACTACTTTTTAAAACTGCAAGCGTAGTAGGCTAGGCTATCGATAAAAAAGATCCTATATCAATGCTTTAACATGTCAGCAACATAAAATGAAACGATGCAAAATAGCATGTTATTTTCCTAAACAGGAGCGGTTATGCATAAAAAAAGTAAAGTTTGGTTACCAAACCTTCCCCACATTTTAGCAGATTTCCATGTCATTGTCAAGTGACATGCATGTGACAGAAAAAATCTCTTTATCAGCCGTCCCTATAATGTTCCAGCCCATACTATGAGCTAAAAATAACGCTATTGCATATATAAATTACATTGAAATAAAAACTAGTGTAGGTCAATAATCAATAGCGTCATTTTTTTTACTAGGCCTATTTTTCTTTTCTTATCAGGAAAATTTCAGCAAAATCGGGATGGAACTTCCCAAAATTCAGTTTGACTTTTTAAAAATACCCGATTTTGCTGAAATTTTCCTGATAAGAAAACAAAAATAGACCTAGTAAAAAAATGATGCTATCGATTATCGACCTACACTAGTTTTTATTTCAATGTTACGGCAACCAAACTTCTTTTTCTTCTTAATTGCAACAGTGCAATTATGAAATATGCTAGAAATATTTTTTTTAAATAGGCTAGGCCTATTTACAATGTTTATTTCTCAATTGAAAAATAGTCTTCGTTAACCAAACCTGGTTGCGAACCAAGCATTAAAGTAGAAAAAGCAAAATAGAATTGTTTCTAGGCCTAGCCTGCTGATTTCAAAAAGCCGACAAAAAAAAAAAGACATCAGAAAGTAAACCAACAGAAAACTATTAACGAGAAATAATCCTGGCTAGTTGTAAAAGCCGTGCTTGCTTTGGTGGTTCATTCCAGTGTTGCGACTCAGCTGATGTGTACTTGCCCGCCGTAAATACCACTGTACCTCATACGGTACCAACGTACGGTTCCGATTTGAAGGGGGCTTGTTTTTGAATGTCACTCCATGAAATAAGCCTTACAGTAGCCTATCCTAGTAAATAAAGGTGGCTTAATCTTACTCTACTGCAATAGGTTAGTTTTTATGTACATTTTGGCTGTTGGCTTATTGCCTACTTAGTTTCCAAGTGCATAGTCAATAATTACTGTAGATTGACATCACTGTCATTTTACTTTGGTTTTAGGATAATACTCATACAGGAGGGGGTGTAGTAAAACCCAATATCAAGTAACACCCTAGTTAGTTGCAGACGAATTTCCAGTGACCTTTTACTATCACCTTCTTCAGGCCAACCCCAGAGTTCGTCTCGCAACTGCTCTAACAAACAGGTAGTTTGTTGGGAGCAGCTGCAAGCAGAATTCTGGGCTTGGCCTGAAGAAGGTGGCAGTAAAGGCCACTAAAAATTTGCCTAATTGAGTTTTGCACGATATTTGGTATTACGTGATCCTGCTGTGCGAGTATAGTCCATATTCATCGACAATATCTGTTGTGAACTCCTATCTTCAGGGTTTTCAAGCCACCTCCCACATACCAAAAATGTGTGTTTGTCTAAGTACATTAAGGGCCCCCCGTACACCCTTGATAATTCTCATCACGTGGTGAAAAATGAATACGGAGCAAGCATTGTCGCCCTATGGTCACCTGCGTGCCGCCCGGGATCCCAGTGGCCGCTGCGATCTGACTGACCGCGGCGGCCAAGTGCATGGTGCTACATATACAGTAAGCATTCTCATTGGCCGCAGTGACCTGGTTACCTGGTGTGCGGGGGGGGGGGGGGCGCCCTATACGTATGCTTCAGTTTTGTGGTTTCATAGATTCAAATATAGCTTTATGTGGGATAATCAAAACTGACCTCGGGCAGCATAAAAAGAACATTAGCTTGGTTCCATTTCGCAAACTTTTCGCATCCATTTTGCATTTTTTAAACAAATTTTGACACCTAGGCTTTCTTATGCAACCGTTCACATCAATTGGGGCAAATAATGCATTATTAGGGCTTACTATAAAAAAAATATTCTTGCTTTCGGTAATGGGTTGAGAAAGTTGGGATGGGGGGGGGGGGGGTTTTTATCATCTGAAAACTTATCACTACTTTATGTAAAATGGTGAGAAAAGTGAGAAATGGATAGTAAAATAAAAGCTTTCAGTAAGTTTTTTTTTTAAGGATTTCACCACCTGGCTCTGGGGGTGAAATCAGGAATACAAATTCCTTCTAGATGTGGGTAGGAACTTCTGGATTTACGGAGGATTAGGTCAGACTTGGTCCTGAGATATAAGATTCTCCGTGGTCTCACGTCGATCGATTTTTTATTTTGCACCTTCGGTACACCAGACCATAGTAGAAACTTGCAATACAGGAGTCTAAAACTAATTATAGGAAGCATAAGAGTCCTCAGGATTTGGAACGCCAAGCTCAGAAATAGTGGGGAGGAGGGGGTAGGGTAAATAGAATAGAGAGCATCCACGAGTCGCTCTGTTGAGAGACCTCTTGCATTCGTTCCTGGTCAGACCGAATTAAACAGAAGTTTTCGATTACGCCCGGAGTAAGCAGCTCCCCACCATTCCGGTTCTTGACCATACTATGTGTCGAATTTTCATTTTCATTTTATGATTAACTAGGGCAGCCCTCCGTATATGGCCAGTTTTATATAGCATTGTTCTTATTTCCCGTTTGCATGAAAATATTGTGATTTCCCATTAGGACTCGCCCAAGCTTTCATTATATTTAGTTGGATCAAGGGTTAAGAGACAAAGAGACCTAGATCCCGTCTGCGTGAAAATATTGTGACGTCATCAGTACTAGGCCTCTTTGTTGAAAACACAGTTCGAATTATTACTTATACAGACAATTCCGTATGACAGAAACAAATTGCGGACACATACAAACAAACAAATATTATGATCTTATACTATTTTAGGTTCTGGTTGGCCATTCTAAATAGCTGTATTTATGATCGTTTGCAATCGCCTGTCACCCATATGCACAACATTGGTGGTGACTGGACCTTTGTACACGCACTGAGTTCCTGCATGTGCTAGGCTCACAAAAATTTGTTTAAGTTAGCATCTACGAAAATTGGTAGTACTCTTTGGACGATGATATTTTTATTTTGTTTTATTTCATTTTATTTTATTTACATTTTATTTATTGTTTCAGAATATTTTTTCTTTATAATGCTGGAGGAAGTAAACGTACCCGATTTTTGATTAAGCATTCCTTGAGGGATAACTACGTGGGGGGGGGGGGG
>JAHWFP010259653.1:1809-12923 GCA_023313725.1 Lithobius niger | reverse complement strand
GAAAATGAGAATACTTGACTGGAGTACGAAAAAGTGGTACCTATTTTCACTATAAATAAAAAAAAATAGTAAAAGTATAGACTTACATTTTTTATGGGCTATTCTGCATATTAAGGGGTGAGGGGGTCCAAGGGCTAATTTGCCACCGGCCCCTCCTGACATAGCTACACCACTGGGGATGTCCCAGGTAGGGTAGTTTTCTTTTCGTTCTTTCTCAGATTATTGCATATTCTGAGAATGTATAATCTCAGTTCTTAGACTGTACAATAATAATGTACAGTAATAACTAGCTGGCTCAGAACAGGGACTGCTAGCTTTGTTAACCCTTTAACGTGTGATTTATTGCCTATTTAAGTACACATTAAATTAAGTCGAATCGAATTTAATTCAGAATTTAAATACGAATTAAAGCTCACAGATTATAATCATATTGCTGGAATCACGCAAGGCGAGTCAACACTGGAAGACATGCCCAAATAAGTTTTACTATTATGATTTATAGATAGTCCTTGCATTCGTAACAGTCACCATTGTGTACTCAAAAGTCAATTGTTCGTTGTGTCGTTTTCTGACTCACTCTTCCTTGAAAATCATCACTTCGCCTCATACGAGCATTTTCAAGGAGCGCGATTTGATTCGTGAATTTTTTATGCCCTTTTCCTCTTTGCACGCGCCCTTGTCGTCACAACCCTAATTCCCTGAAAATTCTCCAATGAACTCGTCGCGCTGAATTTGGACGCACTAGTGCCCTCGGTTGAGAGTTCCAGTCCCTAACAAAAGCCCGGCTGTGCCTTGCGGGCCCCGAGCGAGCAGTTATGGGCGACGTGGTTGCAGCAGCATCGCCGCTTCGATACTGCAGCTCCACGCATCTTGTAGGCTAGTTCGGTTGTCATAGCGACCAGAGCCTCGCTGGCTGGCTGGCTGGCTGTCCAGCATTACTCGATTTTGAGTACAGCGTCAGCGTCGTCGTGTGTGTATGTGTGTATGTGCCCAAGGAAAAGACATGGATATAATACCGTATAGCCGCCGTGGCTTGGGCGAGCCGTAGCTAAGAGTTCGCTGCATTACGACAGCCTGGTTGTGCTAAAAAAGCGTAGTGAATACCGCCGCATTCGTACGTTTCGTGTGTTCATTTCCCCATTGTGGAGGCATCGCTTCCGCTACCGCCGCTACCTAAATATACGTGTATCTGCAGGCGGGTACCGATTGTGGTACTGCTTGAAGTGGAACGTCACAGAGCCGGATTTTAGGTGCTCTTAATCCAAGACAATGCCGGCGAAATCCGTAAGCAGAGCGGTAAGGAATAGGTGACGAATAGCCAACCTGAAGGATTGTTATTATTTCCACACTTCATTTTTTATGCTAAATTTACAAGCGGAAAGAAAAAAAAACAACGACGCCTCATCCCAGTGCACAAAACATACATACAATACAAGGGCTGTCTTTACTGATCCTAACTAAATTTGCCAACCACGATGTGCTGTCTACATCACGCGCCTGTCTGCTGCCGACCTATGGAGCCTGATCCGCATCTCGACATCAGCAGAGCGAGTAGCCGTAGCAGCCCCTTGACTACAGGTAAGCTGGCTTCACGCATGGCACCCATGCAATGCGGGCAACTCCACAGCCCCTGACACGCCCACAGGTGTACGGAGAGACAGCGCGCAAAGCAAAACCAAAGCTGTAGCGCGGCGTAAAGCCACCGGGATCCACATCACGATGTCTTAGCCTCAATTGAAAGACACCGTGAATATATTGATGGGTTAAGGATGGATAGAATATCCGCGGTTTTGTATTGGTGCAATTTTTATTAACTTACAGGATACGTTTCAAGGGCCGCAGTGTTTTAGGGTTAGCTGTACAGAACGTTAATTTAACGTGTGCGCTATCTGAATTAATTTATGAAAAGGTTTGGCCAACAGACGAACGTTAAAGTGAGGAAAAGGCTGACTTTTACGCCTTTATTTTACAGAAACGTGAAGCGAAATTACTTTAACATGTAATGGTAAGTGAAGATACAACAGCGTATTAAGCGCTGATCCTAAACAGATCATGACTAACGATATGAACGAAATCTAAACAGTAGCAATGTTATCGAGAAAAACCGAAAAACTAAAATCTAATTTTTTTTATTTCTCTTTAACCTAATGAACACCAAACCAGAAATGAACCACTAGTGAAAAGCGTAAAAATCAGGAGAATGAAGTTTTCCCCCCCCCCCCCCACCCCCTTACAGAAATGATTACGTCTGCGGAAAATTTTTCTGGATACGTATTTCTCCCACGGACGAAACTACATTTATGTAACAAATATCTGTATGCTTCCAAGATATTTTGAGTCCCTAAGCACCTTCTTAATTTTAATTTCTTTTACACTTGATGCGTTAAAATCAGAAAAAAAATACCAACAATGAGTAAAAGACTCTTGTTTAGTACCATGTCAAATTTTGCTAACTTTACACGCAAATAAATTAACATAAACAACTTTTATCTTAAAACAAACAGTCTGCATTAACGCTTGGTGTTGTGTAAATAGAAGCTATACTGAGCTGAGAAAGACAGAAGAGACAATTCCCCGATATGGACTCGAACCCTGTACTTCTAGCTTGCTGTTCCAATCACTGTGGGAAGTCTTGGGTTCGAGTCCATGTCGGGGCAGTTGTCTTTATTGCTTTTTGATTAGTGTATCTTTCACAAGGCCAGTCTTTTATGCAGACTGTTTGCTTCGTTTACCCTTCACCTTGTGATTTATTCTTTATTTTTAACTTTTACGTTCTTTGTTTGTTCTTTATTTTCGCTCTTCATTGTCGATTTTAGTAAAATCCGCTTTACTTCTCAAAAATCAGAACAAAACCAAACGGGTATGGTTCTCGTCGTGGATTCCAAGCAATGCACCATTGTTACAAAGCATTGTTGACAGGACCCATACAAGTGGACTCTCCCAGAACCAACCAACAATATAACAAGGACGGTTTGTAGAAGGAAACGTTTTGTTGTTTATTTCTTTTTAAATTTTACGTTCTTTATTTTTTCTTTTTTTTTTCTTTGTCGATTTTTGTAAAATCCGCTGTACTCCTCAAAAATAAAAAAAATTAGACTTTCCGTGGTCTTATGCAACAGGCGTACGGTTCGGAAAGGGTTTAAAGAGTTTTTAGCGAGCATTAACCACTCCAAACAATGCACTATTGTTACAAAGCATAATTGACAGAACCCGCACACGTGTAACAATGTAACTAGGAAAGTTTGTAGAAGGAATCGTTTTGTCATTGTCTCAAGGTTTCGGAATCAAGCTAGAATGCAAAGACACACTAAATTCTTATTTATGCTTACGAGCAATATAACAAAACAAATTTATCGTTGTTGGGTGAAGGGACAAACTCTCATTTCCCTTGTTTGCGGAAGGGGTTTTTACGCAAGCGAATGCATTAGCGAATTTAGCCATGCTGAAACAACCATCTGTCATTTTTAAAGATTTTTTCGTCAACTAGGCCTAGCTTTGAAATACATGTTTATTTATCAAGAATCGAGCCCATTTGTCTCTCCATCCTGCAATTATACAATTCGTGTAGAGGCTAAGATGGTATACAGTGATGAACAAACTATGACGTCATGGAAATAAACTTTTTCGTGAATAAAGTATGACGTCATTAGCGGTTTCAGAGTAGTTTTACGCGTATTTGAGTGCCATAAAATCAAGTTGCAGCAACAAAAATAGGCCTAACGGAAGCGTAATTTTGTTATCAATCGTTTGGTACTTCTCCCATCTTTGAAGGTACCGTGGTTCAAGAACAGTAGAGGTACACAAACACACACGCATGTACATCTTACGTTGTTAATGATGTAGAAGCTTTCAAATGCATGTTTATTTATCAGTAAGCAATTGGTACTCCGTCCTGTAATTACACATTGAGGGTCTTACTACTCATGTTTCTGTTTTCCACATCAAATGCGGAAGACAAAGTGTCATAACAAACTAGCAATGTTATTCGCGTTATTCCGTGGCAAAAGCTAATATTGACTATCGATGTTTTGTGCCATTGAAGGATTATGTTTTTGTGTGTTAGTGACGCGCGGTGCAAAACAGAGCAAATGAGCTTCCTAATGCTGTGCTGTCGCTTGTCCGTGTGCACGATAACTTTTGAATCCATTTCGTAACTAATTTAAACTTTCACTTCGATTCAATGTCTCTAAATGCTGTGCATTAACCGGAGACACATACCTTTGATCCATCTCCAGGCAGTACACTCTGTGTACTAGCAATACATATTTCGGACACAGGTTGTGAACTAGCCGTACACAAACTGTGTACTAAAAAGTACACGATTCGTGTGGAGGCTGAGATGGTACACAGTGATGTGTACTGTAAGTGCCCAGTGTCCACAGCGTACAGTTCGTAAAGCAACAAAATTTGTTAAGGGCTTTTAGAGTTTATTACTCAAATACATTCAGAGGAATTAATCAAAAACTAAAAAAAAAATAGATATACGCATATCTAGACACACGCTAGTGTGTCGCGCCAGGTTAGGCAACAAACATCACAACAAACATCACATCAATTCAATTGTTGAGGTTGTAAACCATTGTAGCGCGACGCCATTGCGTCAGTGTCTTATATCTTGAAGCATAGTTGGCACATTTCAGGAACTTGGGGAAAAATAATAATGCGGTACAAAAGCTTAAATTGTGTTCAAATCGTGAGCAATGACCCACCACACAAAAATTAACTCGTGTAGGAATGCCAGCTAAGCTGCTTTCAATGCAAAATCTGACCGTCAATAACGTTGTAAATGTGTTACTAGTTACTAGCTAGCTACTAACTCCGCTCATCCCCATGTTAATTTCTATAGGATGATTATTCATCGATACCGAGATAACGGGAAGGCTTCCAGCTATGAAATTGGACGAATGGGTTCAGTACAATACAAACTGCGTACCTTTTATGGTTTGGAGCCTGGGGGCGTAACGGGAATGGCGTGGGAGGGAGCGTAAGTACGAAAATATTGTTGTAACCATTGTTAGTATTGTCGGCATCGTCTCTCATTGGACGGCCAAAGTTCCGACAATGCGAACGTGTATACTGACGTGCGTGCCTAGACACACACTACTGTATCACGATAAGTCTAAACAACGTTGCAAAGAAATTGTATCACTGCAATTCATGAAAAATAAACCAACTGTAATAACAAAGTCAAAAACTGGTAAAGAGGCCACCAAGTTGAGAATGGTTCGGCCCTGCAAAGGAGTGATCTCAACACACCAAATTAACTAAATAAAGCAAATTACAACAAAATTAAAACCAAACCAAAAACCTATAAAGAGGTGACTAAGTTGAGAATGGTTCGGCGTATAGGCAAAAGATAATATCAAATTGTTGAAAACCAATTTCTTGTTGAAGTGGCACTTTATTACACATCTGCACGGTAGTGGAGTTGAGTCAATACACAATTTAAAAAAAAGAAGTGATATCATATCAAAAACCAAAACTGATTAAAGGGGCCGCTAAGATCCGAATGGTTCGGCCCTTCAAAGGAGTGATATCAACACACCAAAACATTCGCCAACTTAATCGCACCGAATAATACTTTGGACGTGAAATGAAAACTTGAACATGTTCTAGTTTTCATTTAACCTTCGAACTATTAAGCGTTGCGATTAACTTGGCGAATGTTTTGGTCCGTTGATATCACTCCTTTGAAGGGCCGAACCATTCGGAACTTGGCCGCCCCTTTAACCAGTTTTGGTTTTTGATATGATTAAGATTCAACAGGGACTCGAATTAACCTTCAGTCGCTCACACTGACTCACATTAACCAAAGAAAAGACGACCTAGTAGCACGGAGGTAGAACAGCATACTTATGAAAAATAAAAAGCCAAGAAGTGCACGAACGTATATAAAAAAAGCACATAATAATGCGCAATTCATGACAGCCCCAGCATTGGATGACGTTTTTAAAATAAAAAATATCGCCTATACAAGTAAGCATATACCTAGCCGAAACACGCAAACAATTGGCAATCATTCGACCTATCTCCTGCGAGTGCAGAAAAGAAGTGAAGGTAGGTGGCTGGTGCTTCATTTTACATGCTATTTAGGGTGAGGGGATGGGGAGGGTGTCGAAGCACCCTCACCATAAATAGTACATAAAGTGAAGCACCAGCCACCTACCTTCACTTCTTTTCTGCACTCGCAGAAGATAGGTCGAATGGTTGCCAATTGCTTGCTAATTTCGGTCAGGTATCACTTAGGCAGTTTTTACGTGTGTATATTATTTATTTTAAAGAAGTCGCCCAATGTAGAGGCTGTCCTGAATTGTGCATTTTTATATGTTTGACGAAGCGGTTATGGATTTTATGCGTCTGATGACGAGGTGGAGTTACTCTCGAACGGCAGTGCTTTTATATATGATCAATAAGAAGTCCTAAACGGCAACAAAGTACAAAGAAAGTACGAATTTTAGGGCTTTATTTTTCATTTTATTTTAGTAAAGTGTTGGGGGTTAATTATTTTGCCGAAAATTGGGCAGATTTGTAGTACAAGTTCTTGGAAAAGGAAATCGACGATACCACTACCTGCTGCGGGACACTCTTGCATGACATATTGATGCCAACATGATGTAAAACCATATCACGAGCCAAATAATATTAATAATTGCAAACAAAAACATCAAGTGTGCCGTAAAAACAGGCTTATGAAATTGAAATTTGACTTTACTAGCTAAGATGTACAGGCAGTGTCGGAGCAAGGCGTTTAAGCGCCCGGGGCCAGCAGCTCATTGAGCGCCCGCTTTATGTCTACTACACAGAAGATTGCAACCTCCCCCTCGCAAATTCCACCCCAAAATGAACCCATAACGGTACCACAGAAATAATACTGCCAACACACTGAAAACACACGAATCTTGCATGAAGGGGTGACGTAGGTAGGAATCAGACAAAACTATTTGTCTACACTTAAAGAATTACTATCGCATTTAGTTTATGGTAGAGGTGTCCTTTGACTGGCAAGAAAACTAACAAGAACGTGAATTTGGCAATAAATATTAAATTTTTGGACCGGAATTTGGGTCTTGTTCACAAAACGTACGTTAAACATTAAAAATGGTGGAAGCTCCACAAATCGTGGACTTCATACGCCATAACGAATGATTTTCCAACATAGCTGCGGTGTGAAGTCCACAATTTGTGGCAGCTCCTACTTATTTTAGTGATTTAACATTTTTATTGTGAACAAGTCCCAACTACCGGGCCGAAAATTAAGTATTTGTTGCCAGATTCATGTTCTTGTGAGTTTTCTTGCCTGTCAGAGGGTAACTCTATCATAAACTACTGCTGTAACTCACAAATTAATTTTTCAAGATTAATTGTATTTGCCAAACTTTCCAAAATTTCGCCAAAAGAGCATTTATTAAAGTTCAACTTTTTTTTCGGCGCCCGGGGAGGCTGCACCATTCGATCCCATCTTGCACCAGCACTGTGTACGAACGGTTAAAAATTCATGATTTTTAATCTAAATAATCAACTGTAGAATTCAGAAAATTGCATCTGTTTAAGTGGTGTGCTTTACGAATTACAATTATTCTTAAAACACAACAGCACTTATTCAGATTTCCGAATTGTACCTTTGACTATTTGAATTCAAAATCGTAAAGTTTTATCCGTGTACATTTTAGCAACTAACGTGAAACTTCAATCATATATGACCATTTTTTTTGCGGCGTACTTGACGATTTTCTTTGTGATCCGTGTACTTTTTTATGCCATGCAGTAATATCGACTAAAAACTGGAAAAACACGAATTGGGGTTATTTTAAATTTGCTGGAGTGATGACTTCATATAAATACTCTCCTACTAATTCGTACTTCTTCTTCACATTTCTTCAACGTTGCGGACGAACAATTGTTAGCATTTCTTTATTGTTCAGAGTATGCCTTGCGGCTGGCGTTTGCTAATTGGTATTGTTCCCCAATTACACTGTTCGTCGGGCAGATGACCGGAAGTGGTTACGCTCGCTAAAACCCTTTGAACCCTTTGATGTTAAAAAAAAATGTAAAACAATAAAACTGATTGTTCAGGGCCCCGTAACTCCGGAATGGCTAGAACAAAAGAAGAAGTGGTCTCTGAGGATGAAGGACCAGGAAATTTCGTGAAACGGCGGCAAAACAAGAAGAACAACACGTAAACAGTTATCAAATTTGCGCGAATTTACGTGTGGCTCCCTACTTACTAGTCCACAGAATTACATACTTTTTTATATAAACATTCCTTCCGGCTTATCTACTATCTAGCTAAGTTTCGTCGAAAAATATCGAATACGAACAGAGATATTAATCTTTGTGATTTTACTGAATTTTGCTGGAATAAGGACTTCAAGCATATGATAATAATAAATGGGCTGTGCGTGTGGTATGTATTGCTGTGCGAGTGACCTCTACAGACTAAGTCAAGGCGACTATTGACAAACTACGACACAAAAAAAAGAGGTCCTTATCTCGGGTTCGAGTTGAATGCGCTTCGTTACCCAACTAAAGGCCAAGCACTTGTCAATTTCAATGTAAAATTAAAGCAAATCGGTGGTCACTAATGTTAATTACAATCTACATTGTATTTTAAGAAGTTTTGTGTTAACCCGGCAGTTTTCGTCCCATCACTGGAGAACAAGATTGAAATCCTCAGTAGTAGTTATATATAACTGATCAAAAAACGGTTTTGCCGTTTAGAAAAAAAGCGTTATAGCTCGTATCCCCATACTCACTGCTGTGAAAGTACACGAATAAAAAAGGATTAGAGTCCACTCGAACGCAAAGAATTATAATTTGAACTCCAATTCCAGGGAACAAGGAATGTTTTTACTCAACCGTTATGTCAGAAAATGAACGCAGTTTGTGTTTGAAATGATTAATGTTTGTGTGTACGTGCATGTGCTTGTGTATGTTTATGTGCACTTAATTTATTATACAGGCTATGAAGGACAATTATTTTGATAACAGATGGCGTGTTCCCAACGTTCACGAAAACAGCATTACAAATGATTACAATCTTTGGATTTAAAACATCTCCGAATGTCAAACCATAAAAGGACCTATTTCAGTCAAACGTAAAATCAATGTCAAATTTCAAGCGTATCTGTCGCATAAATTATTTTATCTGAGTAGAATTAGATAGTAATAAGTTTATCAATGATGTTGAAATACCTTTTTCATAATGGTGTTGAAATCCTTTATGCACAGCCCTGCAACAGGACTTTCTGTTGTTTACTCGGTAAACCCCACCGATCAATACAATTTCAAATCTTACTGTCGCATTAATATTTAGTATTCAATACCAGAAAACGCCGGTTCAATGTCTCGGGTAAGAGAAGCAATAGGTAGCCTTCGCCCAAGCACTGATAGTGTCCTGACTCTGAACAGCAACAATCAGACGCCAACAATTAGAGGCCAAGGAAAGCCAACACTCTGAACTTGATGGGCGAAGCGCTAGCGTGCTTCTGGATAAGAGCAGCAACATATTTTTTCTAAAGAAATTTTATAATGGCAGAAAATTTTTTGCAAGAAGAGGTATTGTTCTTACTTTAGCCTATTCATTTCTGCCCTTCAGTTCGTTCTGGGCTAAACATTAACATTTTGTTAAAACATACGTAACCTGCAATGAAGAGTCTCGTAAATTTTAGCTCCGATCAATCGTATAAATTGCTTTTGTCATAAACATAAAGGATATTGTGTCAATTCGTTCTTATAAAAAAAAATAGTTATACATTTATTTATTGTTTATTATTTCGACTATCCTATCAAGTTGATTAAATTGCCCTTTCGTGTTCTAGCACGAAACGCTTTTTCAGATTTAGCTTCCCAACCCAAGACCAAAAGATCGAGGGAAATTTCCTGGAAAGAGGTTAGGTGCTAAAATGA
The DNA here is from genome assembly GCA_023313725.1 of Lithobius niger. Taxonomy (NCBI): domain Eukaryota; kingdom Metazoa; phylum Arthropoda; class Chilopoda; order Lithobiomorpha; family Lithobiidae; genus Lithobius; species Lithobius niger. Next base: position 3,017 of record JAHWFP010259653.1, on the reverse strand, counting down.
ACAAGTTGTAGATTTCAACGAAGCAGGAATTACCAAAATATAGGTACACAAATTGGCTGTGCAAATGCAACACGAAAGGGTCGTCAGAGTAGGCTAAGTAGTGATCGGGAGTTATTTAATTCCGGAATTATTTAGTTAAGACAGGCTAACCAGAGTTAGGTTATTTTTTGTAGGCCTATACGATTTCGCTGTTGTCTTTGTTTTCACTACTACTTTTCACAAAATTCAGATTATTAAAAACAGAGTACCATCTAAGCCTATACCACATCACGTTAATGTTAAAATTATTTCGAATCCTGATCACAAAGCACATCATCAGTTCAATACATGTAGTCAACATTAGAAACGAAGAATAGACAATTAGAAATAAGTGCTGTTAGAATAATCCTATACAGAAATGAATCGTGTCATAGCGTCACTGACGTCCCCGAGTGTAACTAAGAAATCTGTAGTTTGTTTGTTCTAGCATGAAACTCTATTTAACTTCCCGAGCCAAGACCAAAGGCCGAGGGAAAATTTGCTGCAAAGAGGTTGAGTGCTAAAGCGAACAAGTTATAGATTTCAATGAAGCAGGGGTTACCAAAATTGAGTGTAAGAATTTGGCTTCCTTTCCACTAAACGATTCTTACCACTCGACAATTACGAAGTATTAAAAGTCACTGTTTAAAAGTTCATTCCTCCCTGTTGGCCTTCCTGTATGGCTGTTTTGCAACATTACTTCAGACGCGTGTAAATGTTGCAAATCCATTCTTTTCTCTTTTTTTTTCCTCGTGAGAAACGTTTCTACTACTTTCACTCTAACCTATGTAAACGTTGCAAAGGCTAATTCGCGCATGATGCTCGAATGCAGTGCGAGGGTATGTCCTTCTAACATACAATTTTAAGTATACTAGCCCATAGATGTTTACGATATCTTCGATGTTTAGACTTTACGATGTTTTCCTCTTTTGGGGTTCTAGCCCCTATCGCATTCCGTCATCTTGTGGCATTGGTATTTCGTATAAGCAGGCCTAAACCTTATTTTTATGCCGCTCATCCACCAAATTAAACGTCAAGCTACGAATCCTGACGAAAAGCATCTTCGTGTGTCCGTAAAACCCCGACGATCCACGAAAGTGACGTCATTGCCCTAATATGGGCATAATTGCGTCTAATCCTGACGAAAATTGGTTTCATGTTTTCCGTACAAGTCTGACGTTTCACGAAGG
>JAHWFP010259652.1:87216-114309 GCA_023313725.1 Lithobius niger | reverse complement strand
CGGTAGAGGCGCAACATGGCAGCGCGATCGGCACCCCATGAAGTGCCCGACAGGACCCGCAAGATGTTAAGGGCCCGCAAAGCCTTGTCTTTAAGCTGGCGTAAGTGTGGAAGCCAAGACAACCTGGAATCGAACACCAGACCCAGGAAACGTGCCTGTGGGACAACAGGAATTTGTGCCTGCCCCAAGTACAGGCAAGGATCCGGGTGCAGTGTTCGTTGGCGGCAAAAGTGGATGCACACAGTCTTGTCCGGAGAAAACCGGAAACCATTACTTACCGCCCAGGTCTGGACTTTGTTAATTGCCAGCTGTAGCTGCCGCTCGCAGGTCTGCATGCGAGCTGCCCGAAAGCGCAGGCCGAAGTCATCGACAAACAATGACTGGGGAACAGCAGCTTGCTGAGCAATGGGGTTGATCCCTATAGCAAACAAGACGACACTAAGAACACCACCTTGAGGCACACCATTCTCCAAGACAAACGGGCGGGAAAGAGTCGCCCCGACACGAACGCGAAAAGAACGGCCTGAGAGGTAAGCAGAAAGCAACAGTGGCATCTGTCCCCTCAAGCCATAGTTATAGAGATTACGGAGAATCCCATAACGCCACGTCGTATCATACGCCTTCTCCAAGTCAAAGAAAACCTGAACCAGATGATGACGCAGGCGAAAAGCCTCCCTTACATCTGATTCAAGGGCAACTAGATGATCGATAGTTGACCGAAACCGTCGAAAGCCACACTGGGACACAGATAAGAATCCCCGTGATTCCAACACCCACACCAACCGCTCACTGACCATCCGTTCCATAAGTTTACAGACACAGCTAGTCAGAGCGATTGGGCGATAACTGGAAGGAGAAGTAGGGTCTTTGCCCGGTTTTACAATCGGGATGACCACTGCTGTCTTCCACGCTGCTGGAATAGAGCCCTCTGCCCACACACGGTTGAACATCCCCAGCAAGAACTGCTGGGAGGCAAGAGGCAGATGTTTCAACAGTTGATAGTGAACATCATCAGGCCCCGGGGCGGAGTCATGCGACTTGGACAAAGCTGAAACAAATTCCTGCCAGGTAAGCGGTAAATTGTACTCCTCTAGCCCATCGGAGCGAAAGTCAAGAAAGCGAGCCTCTTCTCTACGCTTAATCCCGAGGAAACCAGGATCATAATGGCCATCACTCGAGACCCGCTCAAATGCAGACGCAAGACAATTGGCGATATCTGGCACAGAAGAGATCACGGTATTCGCCACCTTCAGCTGTGAAACCGGGGAAGGCACGCTCCTCCCCGAAATCTGGCGCACCTTCCGCCACACCTGCTGAGAAGGCGTGGAGCGCGTGATCGACGAAACATAAGCTGCCCACGAAGCACGTCTAGCCTCACGGATGACATAGCGAGAATTTTACTAACTTGCAGGTTACTAACAAATTGCTAACTCCGGTTTCAGTTTTTCGCACTCTGTACGTCTTTACAAGTTAACTGGAATCACAACTTCAAACTTGAAGGACACCCTTAATCTCTTTTGTTTTGCATACGTTTAGTTGACGCCTTTACTGTAACTAATTGCATTTTAAATTATAGAAGTGATTGCCATAAGCTGCTTGATTTAAAAACATTAATTTTTCGATATTGACAATTAATCTTTCATATCGAAAAAAAAAATTTCGATATCGGAAGTTCATTTCACGTTATCGAAATTCTTTTCTCGATATCGAAAAATATGTAGAATTTTCATTATTGTGAAATGATTTTTCGGTATCGAGAAATGAATTTCCGACATCAATAAATTAAAGAAATTAATTTCCTATATCGGAAAATCACACCTATTTTTCAATATCGAAAATTTACTTTTCAATTCCAGAACTTCATTTTTTTATACCTAAAATTGAATTTTTTAAATGGATATTAATTCCCAATATCGAAAATTCATTTGTTGATATAGTGCATAAATAACGTATATAAAAAAATTATGTTTTGATGTATGAATGTATACATGAATTTTCCATATGGAGAAATGAATTATCGATGTCGAAAAATAAACGTTTTAAATCAAACTATTTAAAACATTGATTTTTCGATATCTACAATAGTTTTTCTATATCAAAAAATGAATTTTAACTCGAAACAAAATTTTGATATTGAAAAATATATTTCCAATATCAAAAAATCACTGCTAGTTATCGATATCAGAAATGGATTTGTGTATAGTGAACATTTATGTTTCTTATATCGAAAATAGATTTTTTTTAATATTGATAGTTAATTTACAATGTCAAAAGTTCATATATCGATATCAAATATTAATTTGTCGATATCGTAAATTAATCATAGATATCGAAAATTCATTTCTCGATTTCGGAAATTTCCGATATTGATAAATGAATTGTCGGTATAGAAAAAATCAATGTTTTAAATCACAAGGCTTGCCATAGTGATTGGCAGCAAAAGAAAGACCAGTAAAAAATGAATGAGCCAACTCAACCTTCCCTAGTTGCTAAGGCTCTGATTTCATTTCTTCCGAAGATTCTTTCAGTCTTGTAGGCTTAATTCTTACACAAAATGCCTCAGGAGTGAAATACTGACATCTGGACACCATCCCCTGATGTGCTGAAGAAAAATCCATGTTAATACTTTATGATGTCGAAATAATTTCGTGCATAATTGTGTCCCTGGCTTTTACTACAATATTATCAAGAGAATACTGTTTAATTTTGTCATGCAACCCAATTTTGTGACTGAGTCAGTATTTTCTTTTTATTTTTTTTTATTTTAACTAACAGGCAATTGATAAAATTTAATTGTGACATCCATCTTCAATTTTACCCTATGGACGTTCAACATTGCCAAATACAAATACAGACAGGTATGTTTCTTTCCTGCATAAATTACGGTTATAGTTTTCTATTCATTAAGGTAATAAACTTTTTACAGCTTAAAAAACAATACGATAAATAGAGATCTTTCATCCACTTAACTCAAAAGTTCAAAAACATTTAAGGAAAAGTCGATAATGAAAGTCAAAGGGCCTAAGTCAAAAGTAATAACATACGCAAGAAACACAATAATTATCCAATTTAAAATAAAAAAAAACATTTCATAAAACATTTAAACATTTCACGATACATAAATGATTCGAAAAAAATTGTTAAGGATGATGAGGCCAGGCTCATGAATGGTAGGAAATTCCAAACCTAACCTCACGATTTCTTTAAAAAATGCTCGTAGAGTTCCCTTGGTACCGTTTCTCTAATTTAGGTGGATTTTCCCTAATGTGAGTGTAATACCTATCTACCCCAAAACAAAACTTGTTAAGGATTCCCGCCAAGCTTTTTGGCCGTGGGAAGTCGTGATATCAAACGCCAAGCTCTTTTGCCAAGCTAATCCCACAGAGTAATAGTTCGAAGGTTAAATGAAATATATGAAAATTGCTTATTGTGCAATTTTCAATTATTTCATTTAACGTTTGAAGTACTAGTTGGTGGGATTAGCTTGGCGAAAGAGCTTGGCGTTTGATATCACGACTTCCCACATCCGAAAAGCTTGGCGGGAATCTTTAACAATTTTTGTTTTGGGGTAGATATCAGTAATTTTTGGTCCAAATTGATGAAATCCATTTTTTTTCTTAGTAATTATGAAATGGAAATGGCAATCTAGTTTTCTGGTCCATTTCTTTTTCTTCTTTTTTCTTTGGTTTCGTTAGATTTTGAGGACAGCAGTGACCTTTTTTCATTTGATTAACATTTTTATTAGTATTGGAGTATCTCCTTGCAAATGAACGAATTTATTTAATTGTCAGTTTGGCATTGTTGCAAAAAAACAATCTTTAAAACAATGTAAAACAATCAATTTAAACGTTTGGAGCTCCCTAACCCCTGAACCACTTGACCAATTATAAGGGTCCATATGAAAAGAGTACATCTCCAGATCAATACCTGTAAAATGAGCTAAGAACCAGCTTTATACACCGCATGGAAGAATTTAATGTCGTGATACAAAAAAAGCGTTACCAGTAGTAGTTAGTAGTAATTAAGCAAACATCAACGTTGTTCATGTCGTTTTTTTCAACAAGAAAACGTTAAGCTATGTGTCTAACAGTGACTTTTATGTTGTCAGGCTACCAAAGCCTCCCGATTAAACAAGTTTCAGCCTTTTCTGTCGCATAGTTATTTATCTTCAGATGGCTGAAAACAGCCAAACTCCTTTTGCTGTAAAGACACAACGTGTCTAGTGGTCGCCATGCTCATATATACATATTATCTGGATGTTATCGTTTTATCTTGTAGGGCGACACACTAGCGTGTGTCTTGATATGTTCTAGAATTTGTACTGTCGTGTATTGGGTTTAGTGTGATATCTCATCTGGCCTTAGCCAGTACTGTTGTAAGAATTCTTATCTGTTACCAGGGGGCTCAGCTATCTTATCTTGTACATAAATTATGTAGATGGCACTCTGGGTAATACCAGCGTGCATCATGGTTAATTATCACTGATATAAAGGTTGCAGCTAGGGCAATTATCCTGGCTACCTATTTGTCCAACACCTGTCTGTTAGTCGTTAGTATGCCAGTTACACTTTAGGTTAGGCTCATTAGAACCCACGGCACTCAGTACATTACACGTACAATCTATATTTCATGTCAAGCTGTATTGATTGTGCAAACTGTAAATCTTCTTAAAACTTAAACTTTAAGACATGAAACACTGGACATTGTCAGTGTTAGTAAGGGTCAACCTAGGATTTCCGTGTTGAATTCTCAAATTTGAGAGCTCATAATGTTATGAAAAGTGAACAATTTAAAACTAAATTTGGAAATCTACCTTCTACTAGTCAAGGCTTGTCTAAAATACAAACATTTTGAAATTCGGCCGAGCCGAATCCGAGACCCAGAGATGGGACGAATACATAACTTCTTGTTTTTGGTGTTCTGGGGATACACCTTGCCTCTGTCCTCTCTACAGATTAAACTACACCACCTAAGATCATGGGAATAGGGTCAAATCCAAAGTGGGCATGTGCCTTTTGAAGGTTATTTTAGTTTTACTGAAAGAGTTATTTAGGCAAAGCTCTCATGTGATAACGTAATTTTACATTCTGTCACCAAATTCTCCCAACGTACATTTACGTCGGTGCAAATAAGATTCCTGCTAGATACTTTAACGCTGTTTGATACACTCACAAATTTTATTTTTTTAAATGTTAATGCATATTGCTAATAATGGTAGCATTCTGTGCTTGACGACTTTCGGATTTCTTCCATCATCAAATCATTTGAGACTGAACGACCTGCAACTCGCCGAGTTTTCCCATACTGGGACTTGCCTGATGTCCAGGAATACCTCAATAAAAAACCTTACGAACCAATGCAAAATTGCTACATGAACACTCTTACCTGCAAAACTATTTTTCCTCACAACACGTGTGCCTAGTCTGTGGGGCAGCAAAGTTCAAGCCTTTTCAGCTGATTCAGCATTCAGGATCTTCATCCCCAAATTCACGTAATTGCAACTCACACTTCAGGGCCAAAACCTAGAAACCTTGTGAACGAACCAGCCCAATCCCAGCTCTAACCAACATCATTGGCAACGATCCAGAGCGTCTTCACTGCCCTGAATGAGCATTCTGCTGTACGTTGACAGGACAAGCACAACACAAAATGTCGGGCAAAAACCAACTTTTCTCACCCTTCAAGCAAAACTTTGGCGATACTTTGGCGAAACCATTGCAAACTGGATCAAACATGTTATCCTGTGTGTGTGTATGAAGCCAAGAACATTAATTGTGCAGACAACAATCTCCACATCATGGGCGTTCCTGAACTTCTTCTCGGTTCCTGACATCCTGTCAGCTGCATCCTGGTGCAGCTCTTCCGTCTATGCTTCACACTACTTTAGGGAGATGACGAAGCAAGCCGATGGATTACACACCGTATGGGCACATTGTAGCAGCCAGATGCGTCATAAACCACCCTTATATACTTCAGAAGCAAAAGCATGACCCTGATCTTTAAACAAACAGCCCTGTTCAGCACCACCACATCCTACGAAAGATACCCAAATTCCTGTTAAACCCTTTACAAGTGCGAAGTTTGTTACTATTTGGGGGAGTAAGCTCGTAACCCTAGGGTACCCGTCAAGGTGATGCCGCCACCTAACTTTATATTTTGCAGCAGCAACTAGAAGCTTTAATTTTCCGCCTCCCCCCCCCCCCCTCCCGGATAGGGCCGGATGAAATTTGTTTCAATAACAGTGAAATATACGGACCCTAACCTACCTTACCTCCCCTCTTGAGTCACCTCCTTGACGATATCGAGAGGAAAAACTGATGCCAACCTTTCGTGAAGAGCAGCTTAAATAGGAGTGATGCATTAACGTACGTGCATTTGGGTTACCGAGCTGGTGGCTACAAGCAACCTGAAAACCCCCAGGAAAAATCATTGCACCTGAGGAACTAGAAAGCCTCAGGAAATGTACATTTTCCTAAGCAATAAAGACAAATTTTACCCGGCACTGCACGGGGGGCAGCAAATTTATGTCTTTCACTTCCATTGCATTGTGTGCCTGTGGGGAATAGGACACTTGGTTGTTTTTCTGATTATTGTTTTATTTTCATTTGTTATTTAGTTGAAGACACGATCGATGCAATTGTTTTGCAGCATTATCACACGACAGGGAAGCGGGTGATGAGCAGTAATCTAACTTTATCGGAATTTGCTGTTCCTAACATTCAAACTGGCCATTGTACATTCACTGTCTCGAAATACCGTGTGCAATACCGTAAGTAATACCATGCAGTTCAGCGTTAACGGGAAGAATAAGATCTATGACAAAAAATATGTGGGAGTGGCTGTGACTTGAAATTTCCGACTGTTACTTCCTTTTTTTTGCCAAATGTGCAGGGACTTTTTTTTTGCTTTTTACCCTTAGTACGGAATTACACAAATATTCTTCAAGATAAAACTAAAAAGAATTTGGACTCAGATTGATAGCACTCTACGATATGGTTTTTGGGTTTATGGCCATGCTAAATAAACATATTTTTCGGGATAAGTTCCAAATAATAGCAGTAAAATTTTGTTTACGAATGTACAAAGCCGTGATTTTAAAAATATTTTCTGAAATCAAAAGATTTTGAGTGTAGTAGGCAACTACACGACTGCTAAATCACCTTTAATACTGAATTTAAACAAGTAACAGAAGAAAAAGCTAAGTTGTTAAGTAAAGTGCTTAAAGATACAGTGTGCCTTAGGTTTTGAATGATTATGGGGAAAAAATGAATCCTTTATCATTATCATTCCTTTATAATTCCTTTATCATTTAATAATATCTCTGATGTTTTAATGAATCAGTTTAGGGCAGAGAAACTCAAAAAGTAATCAAAACATGGTTATTAAAAGTATAAATTTGAAGTAACTTCTTTTGTGTTTTATTATGTTAGTATGTATTTTACTAGTGTTTTCTTTAGTTGTACTTTATTCCATTAAATTTTTGTTGATTGGTTGTAAATAGCGAACTTGTGGATTTACTTTGTGCAGGTGAACAATGTTGTTAAAATATTCGTTGTAATCTACTAGGCAATACAAGTTCATATTGAACTTTCAGGAATTAATTTATTATTGTCATTATTATTCGTTGTTTTATTTATGCCTTGCTTTTCTGATCGAGGTCCATTTTGCCGATTTAGAGTTTAAGTTGGGGGAGTTAACGAATCTGCCATGTGTAAGAAAACCAGGGTGACCAATGACCCCCCAATCCCCCCATGACCATATGCAACTTTTTTATGATTACGGTAACATATTTTCGTCCCAAAATCTGGGCGTGTTTTTTTTTATATAAAGTAGCATTTTGCAAACATTTAGCAGTTTAATAACTAGCATTGTAATGATAATTAAAGAGTAGGTATTAAATACCAAAGCAGTCCTATTACTCTAAAAATACTCCTTTCCTAATTTTTGGTCCAGATTTTGCCTGGAGTTTTGAGAAAGTTACCACAACATCGGTATCTATATTGATTTAAGGCAGCATCACACCATATTTCCACATTGTCCACTTACAATCGCCTATCTCCCGCTGTTCCTTTTATGCCCATTACCGACCTCATCCACATAAAACAAATAGAAAAACCAGATGTGCGAATACCCAGTTATGCAATGCACTGGCAGTACTAGTAGTGGCACACGCCGGGGAGTTTTATTTGAAGGGTAAAAATCATTAGTATTGAAAATGGGGTCCAAGAATTCAGCTGAGGGGTCTGATTAAGGTAGAGGGGATGCTTAAGTTCATCAGAGATTGTAAAAACACTCATTTTTCAGTAACTTGAGTGTCTTTGTAACGTTAAAAAGTTAATTATAGAATTTTTCAGTTGAAGTAAATGCCTTATTCGTCTAGTTTTACCAATTTTTACTCTCAACTGCGGGCATTGAGGCACTTTCCCCTTTGAACCTATCTAACGTGCGCCACTGGTTACTATATTTATAGTAATGGGCTACTGACAGGGGCGACAGTCTATATAATTATAGTAACGGGCTACCAACAAGGGGCAACAGTCTATAAAATTTATAGTATTATGACTACTGACTTTATAATTGTAGTTAAAGGGAATACTGACTATATAGTTATGAAGCACAAGAAGGCCAGAAATGTATTCTGATCCGTGATGAGATGCCTTCCCGTTACGTAACAAATGCTATTCAGAGAAAAACACAACTGTTGGTTAGACAGATGGCTGAAAACGGAGACTAAAAAATTAAGCGGAATAAGTCTGTGCAGGGCGAATTTCGGTAACAGCAAATTTTTCAGATTGGAATCGGGTGTCTGAACCAGAATTATTGTGTTTGAAACTGGTGTAGTGAGTGGCTCGCCACCCAAAAGATTAATATGTATAACCAAAGCCTAGCTTAAGCAGAAAGTAGATTTTCCCCTAAAAAAGACGAAGCTTCGTTCTTCTTTACCACCTCAAGCTATCGTTCGTTCATTGCATGTTGCTGTCACATGTTCATGAATCTCTGTGATTTGATTGGTTGACGACTACGCCAACGAATCTGCCAGATATGCGAAAACCAGGGTGACCAATGACCATATGTAGCTCTTTTTTGCTTACAGTAACTTTTTTTCACCCAAAAATTAGGGCACGTTTTTTTGAAGCAGCAATTTACAAACATTTAGCAGTTTAACTAGCATTAGAATAATTATTGAAGACTAGATATTATATATTGAAGCAGTCTTTATGAATGTCAGTAAATTTACGGTCTCGTAAATTCGTTTGGTTGAACAATATAATTGGTACACAATTAACATCAAGCGTATTCATACGCACAATACACGAATACTCCTACAATATGTTAAAGCTCATTTTGGCAGCTGTTGCTCACCATACAGTCGTTTAGTAAACCATAAAACATGCACGTGCCAGGTATCTATTTTCCTTGCTTGCGATGGTGGGTGGTTTCACTACTTTCCAACCCAGACTTATATAAAATTTACAGTCTTTCCACTTATTAATCCTTCGTTATACCAAGTATTCTTTTCCTGCCTTTGGATTCTTAAGACGGCCATTCATCTCAGTAAGCAGCCACTTTGGTAGTCGTCTGTCTTTAATAATATTTTTTGTTGCATTGCAGATATTTTGCTAATATATAGCTATTTAGTTAAGAAATCACCTTTCTTCTTTTGTTGTAAGCCTTTAAAAAAAACCTGTTAGACTATTAATATTAGTATTCAGTTGGGGACCGGAGATGGTTACGAGGTGAAGGGATGATTTGTCGCTCTTTTCACAGTTAGTAAAATATACTAAATTTCGACGAGACACACACTAGTTTTTACCATGTCTTAAGTGTTTGTGAGACGTTTGAAGAGAAAACGTTTGGCTTATTAACGAAAACAGGTATTTACAATAGACAATAAACAACACGTTTCCCGCCTTCAGCTTTGCATGCCTCTATGAATGATTCGAAAGCTTGCTCTTGTGTTTGTGACTATAGCGCAGTGGTAGAGTAAATATCAGGGCAAGAGGTCCCTAGTTCGAATCCCATAACATGCATCTTTTTTTTCTTTCTTTAACCTTCGTTTATTTTTAAGCCTTTCTTTTAGTCTTGTGATGGCCATTAACTTCTATTTTTTACCCAATTTAATTTTTAAATAAATTGGGTTTAAATAAAACATATATTCCTAGTTTTTACAAATTATATATTACAGATTATCCCCAATAGGGACTACTTCAACATAAGTAATGTGGGATTCCGACCTGCTTTCTCAGGAAGGAAGTTAGGTATTCCTCTTGGCAGTTTCAATGTTGTCTTAGGTCGAAAAAAGTTTTTAGATGTTTAGTTGTTTGTTGATGTTGTTTGCTTTGGAACTTATCCATTTTTGTGGTATTTTCGTGTTTGTTATTATGACCTAAGCACAATCTGCTTGCTGTATTTGGCTTGAGAATGTAAAGGCTGCGAAACATACCCTTGTTAGTGTTTTTCTCGTGCACTGTTTGGGCATTCTTCACTATAATGCGTCGTGACAGAGATTACATAGTAAATGGCCGGTATGACCACGACTTTAATACAAATACTTTGGAAGACGATACGCATCACGACACACATTTCAAAGTAAAGGTTCCAGTGTGATAGCACCTTTAATACCCGAAATTCTCCCGGCCAGTTTTGCATTACGACAGACATTTCAAAGTAGATGATCAAGTGTGAACATGCCTTTAATATCTGAAATTCTTTGGGCGGCGCTATGCATTCCAAAGAACATCCCAAAGTAGAAGGTCCTGTGTGACCACGCCTTTGATACCTGAAATTACGGGCTAGTATGACAGTGCCTTTAATACCTGAAATACTTCAGATGACACGATGTGTCACGACAGACATTCCAAAGTAAAGGTACCGGTGTCACAGCTCCTTTAATCCCTGAAATTATTTGGTCGATGCTACGCATCACAATAGAATTTCCAATGTTAAGGGTCCTATGTGACAGTCGCTTTAATACCTGAAATACGCTGGGCGATGCTAGAAGTGATATTTTTAGATTGTTGCAAGACGAACTATTGTAAAAGAGTTTACCAAGAATTTTCTCATTAATCTAGAACCCAAGTTATTTAGAGGTTCGATAGTAACCAGAAAACGTCCTAGTTCTAACCATAACCAAAATAAATGACCGCGGACGAAAAGACCATTCTGTCAGGTGAAGTTACAAATTAGCTTAAACTCAGCATATTGATTTCTTGATTTTATAGGGTATTCATGCCTGGAGCTCAACATCAATTTCCGGCGACTTCTCGGGTATCACATGACGACATCTTACTTACCAACATCATTTATCGTCATTCTCTCCTGGATTTCTTTCTGGTTGCCAAGAGATGTTGTTCCAGCACGTGTTGCCCTTGGCTTAACTTCTTTATTGACTTTAGCCACCAGACTTGATCAGGCGCAAAGAAATCTACCAGCCGTTTCATATGCAAAAGCCATCGATGTTTGGATGTTGGCTTGCATTTTCTTCGTATCCATGTCTTTGCTGGAGTTTGCTTTTTGCCACTATTTATCAAGAAATACTAAAGATATGACCAACAAAAACACCAATGACGAACCTGTGAATGAAATTGTGGTAAACGTAAGATGGAAAATGAAAAGTTTCCTGTTCTCAAATTTAAACTCTATATTACGTCAAAATAGAAGAAGCTGGTGTACTTTTTACCTGATTGGATGCTGGTATTGTTGCGATAATTTAACGTAGCCCCTCGTCAAGGATGCAACAATGCTAAAAACAGTACAGAAAGAGGAAATCAAGCCAAACAGCGAAAGTCATACACTAGATATAACGTAGTACGTACGCCACCTTTATGTACTTACATTTCGTCGGAGTGGATGTGACCCGAAGTCAAAGTAGCAACTCAATCCATCCCAAGATTAACTGACATAACGCCTTTATCGATGGGCGTATCAAGACGTGTTACGTCAGTGATTGGGGTCGGATTGGATTGCTAGTTCGAATCTGCTCACGACACTACGACCCTACGAAATGTATGTGAATAAGGAGCCTTACTGTACTGTGGTACATATACACTATGAATTTAGCTGTGTGGCTTGTTTTGCTATTTCCTTTAACTTACGGCAATTTGTGTTTTTTTCTATAGTATAAACACATCTTGGTATTATGCAGCATAAAGTTATTTTAAAATTTACTTACCTACATTACATTTGTTGTACTGTTCACCAGTAAAAATATTAGTTATTTCTAATTATAATAATTAATTTTATAATAGACGGATATAATAAAATTTTAATAAAGATTTAAAACTAACTGTTAATTGCATACCGAAAGTGATGTTTGTGCCTTTGTAGCGTCGTCAAAAAGGAATGCACTGGAAATATTGGAAAAATTCCAATTCCCAAAAGAAGTGGGGTGTGGGGGGGGGAAATTGAGGCTTAAGTGGAGTGTGTCGGGTGTTGGTCTTTTCCTATTCATTTGAAAAAAAAACTGTTTTCCCCTTGAAAATTGAAACTTATCTTTCATGACAGTTGTCCAGTCCATTTCTTTTTTTTTCTTGTGGCGGACTGTTGAGTCTGCTTAGAGACAGGCAAAAGAGGGCAGATGAGTAGCTGCAGGTTCAGTTTGCTACTTCTTTGCCAAAATTCCCTTTTTCTTCCAAGCTTTTATTTATGTCCTAAGTCGTTTGGAATGTTGCCACACAATATCATTATTAAACGATGACTTAGGAATAATCATCCTTCACTTTCCTCACAGATAATTTTAGTCTTGAAAGAACATGGCTACATATTTTTAATGATTTTGTTGAAGTATAAAATTATGTAAATAGTCAAGTGCATTGAAGTTTTACTTTTAATTGTGGTTGTAAGATTAAAAGGCAATCGTATTAATTTTTATACAACAATTGGACAGAAAAGGAGCAGTGAGAACACGTCACATACGTTTGATACGTACATCATGCGGGTAGTCCCCGTTTGGAATGCCCTTCATTCTAGGACGATATTTATGGATTTGGAGTATGGCTTCCGGAAAGAATTGTGGACGGGAGATCCTTCTGCCTTCATTAAGAGAGCATCATAGTCTCTCCTTCATTTTTTCACTAGTACGGTGTTGGCAGCTCACAACCCTTCCGTCAACTATCCACTATTGTAGTAGGTACGTTATTTTTAAAAGTAACTTCTTGCTACTTAAGCAGCACATAACCATTTCAGTACTGGTCCCATTTGCTATGGTGAATTTATATTATTATTTTATTTATACATTTGGATTGCCAAATGGCTTTGAGCAAGCTTTGCTGTGCATTATTGTATTGTAAGATATGTTGAATATGATACCTTGCGTTTCCCATCACTTGTCCCTCACGTTTGGCTATGCCATCAGGGACCATTGTGTCCCCAGTAGGGCTAACCTTCGTGGCAAGGCATTCGTGACCCCTTCCTAAATCCATCCACCCTTCCTCTGCAGCCGAGCCATTGTCTTCAGTTTAAACTTTTAAACTTTTGTAATTGTTAAAATTTTAGTTTTAACATCGGATAACAGTTAGCGACCATCAGTTCATTGCCATTCCGGTTGTGTCTGCAACAAACTTATATACTATTATAGTCTTATTATATTGTCTGCTAGATGATTCGTCTTACACAGCCATGGAGAAAACTTAGTTGGCTCTGGAGCTCGAACTAGTTGTTCCAGTTGTCACCAATAATTTTGCCACGTCCCAGGCTAAACATGACAGCTATCGAAGTGCCTTGAAGTGATTCCGTAATGAAATTATCATATAGAAACAGTATTATGTATGTAACGTATTCCCACCACACAAATCCTATATACTAGCATTAAACTAATATAGGCAAAATTACGTCATGCAGTAGAGGGACAACATAGTTTGCTATAATCTCTACAATGCTTTAGAAAGATAGTTCTTATATTAACACTAGGTCATATTAATGAATTTGTTTTATTTAATTTGATTTTAGGTCTACAATCACTTGACGCGATCTCGGAAATCTAACACTAGGATGCAAGGACATTTTCAAAAGCATGGCAAGTCAGCAAAAGAAGCTTTGTTAGAGAAATTAAAACGATTAAGAGGAAAAACAACATCTGGCGATTCGAGAGAAGGAGCTATTTTTGACAGAGTGTCTAGAATTGTTTTTCCAGGGAGTTTCATCATTTTCAACATTGTCTATTGGAGTTACTATAAGAATGCAACACCACATTGAAGTGTTTGATTAGAATATGGAGAAAAACATTTGAATGTTTTTTTAAAGTGCAAATCGTATAACTTAGTAAGATGATTTTAGTATCATTTAGGAGGAATTATATGCCATGTTGAAGATAAAGCTAGTACCTGTTGCAAGGACATGTAATACATTAGAGTGTAGTTTACTCACATAATTTTCAGTTTATAATAGCTTTTGTTGAATGAGTAGTGTGAACCGTTCCCCCCCGAAAAAATGCAACCTCAGTAAGTTTACCGGAAAACAAGCTCACCTTAAAATAAATAAATAAAAAGCAAACATTTTAAATTATTCGTTAGGTGAGCAAGCGATCGATGCTATTTCGCCTCATTTTAAAAATACTGCTTGAAGAAATTTCCTACAACATAGTGATCAAAGTGACATCTACAATAGCTATAGGTTCTCATAAATGACGAAAAGATTTATATAAAAGCAAAGTATAAAGGATACGATGACGTGTAGCCTCTTATTATAGCATATAACGTAACAATAACATGGTAACTTGAACTTTAAAGCCATCTTGTATGAATAAATAGGACATCTAATACAATTTTCTTTATATGTCATTACAAAATGTAAAAGACAACTAAAAAAAAGGCCTAAAATTATGAGAGCCTTAAAATGATTTAATGTTTTCTTCACACCCAAGCTAACACCTTTTCACCTACAATTGTGATGGTCACTAATTTTTAAATTAGAATTCACTGTTGCAGTGTGCGACAGAGGTGTGTGCCTGAAAGTTTTCGTTATGGTTGGCATAGGTTAAGTTTTACACCATCAGCCGTTCTTGAATCTTTTTGAAGATTTGATGATTGATGCCATTGTTTTGCTTGCAGTTAAATTCTTTATTATTAATATTTGTAGTTTATAAAAGGCTAGAGGAAGCCCGTGCTACGCACGGGGCTGGTCAACAATTAAGTTTGCAGACCCAATCCTCCCCTCCCCGCCCCACTCCCACTCCCCACTCCCAACCCCCTCACTCCCACTCCCCACTCCCAACCCCCTCACTCCCCACTCGCACTCCCAACTCCCAACTTCCCACTCCGACTCCCATTTTCGCACACACGGGCTAAGAAAGGCTTTCACAGATTAAATTTTCTTCAATTTAATTTTTGCGCACACTGGCTGACAAACGGTGATTTTTGTTGGCCTCAGTCACTTAATCTGCGCATCCAGTGGCTGAAATCACAGGATGCACCGTTTAAAGAATGTGAGTGCTGAACCATCATCTTTGATTGTAAACGACTACTTTGCAAGATAGCAATGATCAGCCTCGTGCTCAGCAGTGATTGTTGTTGTCCACTTTGAAACAATTCAGCTCAGCTATGAAAGCCTTCATCTGCGAATGAAATAAGCCATTGCGTCGTTTCCAGCTGCCAATTTCGAGGCTAACAGGCCTCGAAATTAACAACGTAGCTTCGTTTGATTTAAATCTATACACATTTAGCTGAAACATGGACTCTTTCATTTTACCCATCAACAATCAACGGTTTGGACGATAGTTTTCAATCCTGAGCATGTCCACCATGAATTGTTAGGCACCATAGAAAGACCTTACACGTGCACGAAAACAATGAGAAGCGATTAAAGTGATTGTTGTCCTTACGGTTTTCCTTTAACTTTCCTTTTCCTTTTCCTTTTATCAGCTCAGCCGGAATCCAGAATTAATATGTAGATACTTTGGACAGCACTTATACTATAGACAATGTAGTAGCTGCAGCAGCAGCACACTACGGTAACCTACCGATCTGACCAACTAGTGACATTATATTTTCAGCCTTCGGTTGTGGCTCACATGATCACATCTTTAGTATGGCATGAGGAAAGACAGCAGATAATCTGAAAGCCTGTTACCATAAATATGATTTATAGCTTAGGCCTACTTAAAACAAGCTAAAGTATGACAAAGGCCACGAAGAGGGGGGGGGGGGGAGATGAGGCTTAATGGCGCATCGACAGCTTGGTCTTGGCCACGAAGAGCAGCAGACCTACATCACACCAAAAGGCAAAAGCTGAATGAGGACTGCCCCTATATTTTTGAGAAGCATTAAGACCTATTGTAAAGTCATTAAAATAAACATGAATGTTAATTTAAAATAAATTTGTATTTGCTTGCTTACAGTATTCCCAAAGATAGACAAAAAGGGCACAGCGTTCAAAAATCGTGATATTTCGAAGGTTAACTGCACCTCGTTAACAAGTGTGACGTTCACTTGATAGCTTCGTCCAAAATACTAATAAAATACATTAATAATAGCGTGATTGTGAGGGTGAGAATTGTGATTTAGTGTTGCCATAAACATGCCATTAAGCCTCAACCCCCCCCCCTATAAACATGCTACTTTTTCAATGTCTGTATTCTTAAAATGCTTTTAAGATACGTGGTTCAGTTAATCCTCGGAATGTCGTGACTTTTGTATAGGCTATTGTGCAGTTACTGGGTTCCTCTATTAAAAAAAATACACTTAAATTAACACACAGGTACACTTAAAAAGATTTACTTCGTAGCACCTAATCATCTAGTTATTGACATACTGCCTACTTACCCCAAAATCATATTTTACATTTATTATAACCTTTATAGTAGCCTGCTGTGGATTTTAGTAGCCTACTTTGCAGCCTAACTTCAGCCTTAAGCAATACATTAAAACCTACTTAATATATACTCTTTACCTCCCCGTGCATTATGCATATTTTTAACCATTGAATATGCATTTGGTTTTTATCATTGGTCATTTCTGTAATGCTGATTTGGCACAAAACGTTAGTAGGCCTTTTCAGAATGATTGTATTCTGCATCACCAAATATTATCTTTACTTAGAGTTAAAGGATAAATTCGACTTAAATATTAACATGCGTGCCTTTGAAATCGCCTTCAACAATAATTGTACACGTAAAAAGTGATCAAAATGTGTGAAATACGTTGAATCGACAATTCTACAGCTACATCAGTCAGAAACGCTTACAAAAGCGCCATCTTACGATAAATATATCGTTAAATTTCTCCAACTGATGATGCTGCACCTGGCTGCCCACTGTGGCCACTGGCCAGCCAACGTCTAACAGAATCCAATAGCACAGTGATGCAGTCTTCTGTAGTTCGCGTAGTAATATGTTGGCATTGGCACTTTGGGTTGTAGGAAGCTATAGGTGTTGAATAATTGAGGTGTTGAATAATAAAGGTGCAAAAAAAATGAGCCATTATTTTCAATATGAGCCTAACCTAAAACACAATTCACATACAAAGCCAGACTTGTATGGCTGGATGAAGAAAAGACAGTGTACTACTTGGGGAAAGGTTTTTCAAAGGTGGCCTTCCAGTATCTGGTAGTAGTATCTGGTAGTTGTAGTAGTATCGGGTTTCTACAACATTCCGTGGTACAATGTTCAAGCAGCCAATCACACGGTGTGAGAAGAAATGCTTCCTGACACTAGTGTACAATTGAATAGAGAAAATTTGCGATACAGCAGAGACACACACACACAAAGAGACACACACACCCCCACTAATGACGAATTATCAATGGCAAGGTATAGCTAGAGCAAGCTCACACAGAGTCAAGGTCAAGTTCAAGGTCATCGGTGAAGGAGTGCTTTTTACTGCCTCAATGCTACCTCCAAGTGCACATTTGCGATATGGCAAGCACAAATAAACACAAAAACATCATTAGGGGAACCCAGAATCAAGGGTTACTCCTGCAAATGCTTTTTTAGGTTTTGGTTGTGAGAACTCTCAAATGATTAGGAACATGAAAATGACGAATTAATGACAGTAGTGGGATTAATTAATGACATTCCTGCAAAACTCCTGCAAATTTGTGAAAACTCTCAACTGCTTCGGAACGTGAAAATGACGAATTAATAACATTACAAATTACGAATTAATAACATCACTCGTACAAATGCTTTATGAGCTTTCACGTTATGAGAATGGCAAATCACTGGGAGCACTCCTGAAGTCATTAAAATGATGAATTAACAACATTATGAGGTTTTCAAAGTTGGGGCACTCCTACAAATGTTTTATGAGCTTTCACATTGTGCAAATACGGAATCCTTACGTGTTCTAAAGACATGAAAATGAAGAACTGTCAACAGCACGGGATATCTCAGAATTTGGACACACATTTTCAAACGCTTTGAGATTTCACATATTGAGAACGACGAATTTTTAGAACTTTCCTGAAGGCATGAAATTTACGAATTAGGACCACCCTGCAAATGCTTTCAGATTTTACATTTTTTTTTCATCCCTAGTATAATAAAAAAAAACATCATGGATTCCGATTAAATTATTCTCACAAGCAAAGACTCTGACTTGAGAAATAATTTCAATATGTCAATTCTTTTGAACTCTGAAAAAAATTTCAAATTAACTCTTCTTAATTTAAACACGTATAAGTAGTATAATATATACAAGAGACATAAGAGATTTAACAGAATCCCCCAGGAGAATCAGACAAAATGGTGGCTCCAATGAAAACCAGAAATGTAGCAATCTTCAAAGAAGACGTCCTTCAACACGCGTATGTTTCAAACCCCCATCGATGGTCTTGCTTACATGTTTTACAAATAGCAAAAAAACAACACGTTCTACACAAATACGACACACTCTCATGCGCCGGCTTCAAGTTGAAATGTTTTACGCCTCCACGTAAATCAAAATGTAACCCCCACATAGCCACAATAAATCAAAATGTTATGCTTTAATACTAAGAGTATGTTAACTTGTAATCCGCAACCTGTTACCTCACGACTCTGCAGTTGATTACCCACAAATTTAGAAACAAGACAAACGCTTCATCTCCAAAAATCTCATGGATGAATTACATTCACGAATATTGCGTTGTAGACAAACAGCAATTTCAAACAGTCTAACCTTAAAAATTGCTCCCATCTTGCTTCCTAACTTTTCAAATAAAGGAGCCAAGCACGGTTGAGAAATCCTCATTCCTCACACTTTGCATCTCCAGCGTAAAAAAACGACGCTCTAGGCCTAACCACTTCGTTCCACATTACGTGCACCCAATTCAATTTCCATGCAGTATTTGATGGCACAAACGCAGCTTGCTGCTGCTCCACAAAAGTTTGCGTGCAAACACGGAATCGACCACCATCATTAAATCCCCCTCATTGAATATTATTTTAATCATTATTTTCGTTAGCTGAATCCAACAATTCACCCAAAATTCCA
Organism: Lithobius niger; assembly: GCA_023313725.1. NCBI lineage: Eukaryota > Metazoa > Arthropoda > Chilopoda > Lithobiomorpha > Lithobiidae > Lithobius > Lithobius niger. The sequence continues at coordinate 94,903 of JAHWFP010259652.1, read as the reverse complement.
ATACCGAAAAAATCGGACTTCGCCATTTCAAACACTTGTAGCCAAAAGCAGCACCACAATATTAAGTCCTAGACATGCACATTGCACAACAATGAACCAGCCGGCTGGTAGATAAGCCAGATAGCACGCGAATACTCGGGCACCCATAAACAATGCACTCGTGCCTGCGGCACTGGTGCATTGTTGCCAGATAACTCCGCGTGCTATCCTATGCACAACGACTTGATATAGGAATACCAAAGCATACATGGAAAAATCAACATGATGCAAGAATAACAATATATCTATGCGAATATAGGGGCGCAAAAATAAACTACAAACCAAATGTTTGCTTGTGTCACTTCAAGAGGCAGAATGGTGCACCAAGGACTAAATAACCGTCGATGAATGCAAAATCAATCCTTTAAAATTGGAGCAATTTCGAAGTTGTAGGCGCACCGTAATGCGTCTTTTTGCATTAAATTTTCATTCGTCTGGTCAGGACATTTTGGGGCATAAACGCCATCAGCAACTTGATGAAACAAAAATTATTTGTCCATGGAAACCACAACACATGCAGAGTAACAATGCATCAACGCAAGCACCAACGTGATGCAAGAATAACCATGCTTCCAGGCGAACAACAACGTGATGCGTGAATAATAATGCATCTACGCAAACAGCAGTACATTGCAACAAAAATGCATCCTTACAAATAACAATACAATGCAAGAATAGTAGCGCATCTATAGGAAAAACAACGCGATACAAGAATAACGATGCAGCTACAAGCAAGAGAAAGACGATCCACAATTTGCTATAGGTAGCTACAAGGATTGGGGGGGGGGATTGAGGCTTAATGGCGCGTCGACAACTTGGTCATTAGCGCCAACCTCAGTCGCAGTGCAGTGGTCCGGGTTGCCACTGCACCACACATTACATAGATGTTATTCAAACTCCTAATCTAAATCTTGTCATACATCTGTACCTCCTGCAAAAATTGACAAACACCGGACAGGAGGACAGACTTATCGCCCAACTGATGCGCAATGTCATGCGGAAGATGGAAACGACGACGAACACCATCAAGATGGCGACAATCAACAAGTAAGTGGCGGACCGTAAGTGGCCGCCGACACCAATAACATTCAGGAGGGTCAACCCCCCGCAAAAGGAAACAGTGAGTAAGTCGAGTGTGACCAATGCGCAAACGGGCCAACACCACCTCCTCACGGCGACTGCGGCGACACGCCGAGTGCCATTCCTCAACAGTACAAGGATTGGGCTGGTTTCGTATTTCCCTAAGAGTGACGGACTCCTACAGTACATTATTATTTATTGTATGGTGGCACATATAAGGACTTTACTTTCGTCTGATATTTTTTGTTGCGTTTGTGTTAAAGACTTGTTAACTTTATTTTTCTTATTTTTATTTCCCCCTTGGGCCCCAACTATGTCGTATAAAAATATAAAAATGACTCCTCTAACTATGTCGTATACTTAGAGGAGTCATTTTTATAAAGTCCCTTGGTTATCTATTGTAGGTCAGCTGCGGAACATGATCTTACAACTTCCTGTCTTAAGGTTTATGCCCTGTACAACTAAGTCGTGCTTCAATTGCTGTTGTCGCATTTTTTGGGTACTCAGGGAATTATACCAAGGCTACAGGTCGTGTTTGGGTTTAGTCTTTCGTGAAATACATTAGTAAAGAAAAAGATGGTAGCATTTAAAGTCGGAGTGTTTATGCCGAATTTCTCCGCCGTCTTTTAATATTTTCCACTCTAATTTTGTATACAAGCGTTGTTGGTATTGGAGAACATGTGTAACAACGTTTATCAATTTCCGATTTGTCACGTCGGAAATCAGGACTTAAGCTTGAATCGTGAGTTTCATTTTTGGCTTATACGGTGGGCTTTAGACACGTTTATACAATAGTCTCTATAGACGAAACCATTTGTCATACAAAGCCGTGCTTAGATCGTTTGAAAGAGACACTTCCGCAGGTGTGGTCTTTATAAAATAGAAATTTCAATTTGCGACACCATTAAGAAGTTACACGGAGGGGGGGGGGGAGTTGAATATTTTTGTTTGGGCCCTTAGCCTGAAGCTATGAGCCCACGCTGTATAGATGTCTATAATTCCAAATACCTACAACTACACACAAACTGAACGCAATGTACATTACATACAAATAGACCAAACAAAACGATGAGAAATATCTGAAAACCAAACAGCTGAACCATTCCAGTTACCGGGCCCTGAACGAACAGTTTTATTTTGCAACAATTCCGATCCGCTATGTCCTGCACAAGGTAACTAATGAAGAATAAACAAGTGCTAACAATGCAGGTGAGCCAACAATTCACCCGCATTTTGAGCAAACGTGAAGAGGAAGCATTTTCTTTGTTACGAATTAGTTAATATAGTGGTCTGACGTCACCCTCCCGTGTTTAAGCTAAACTGTCTGTTGCCCATTTGGATTGCTGTTTTGTAATACTGCAAATAAAGGCCACAGATGTTGAAAAACAGCTGCGAATAAAACAACTTCCAACAGAAAGACTGCACTGATTTCAGTACATTTGCAAGGATTACAGAAAATCAACTTGGTATGTCAAAGTATCACGAACTATAAAACAAAACGATCTCGTTTGAAGTTTAAGGTAAGGTTTAACTGATCCAAAATCAAAACAGCAAATGAACTCAAATTGCAGTGTTGCTGCACTGCTTAGTCTACGTGAAACCTTAATGCTGCATTCAACCATTAGACACGTAAATCAAATTAAAACAATAGCACTTTGAAAGTTATTGTTGCAATACTATACTATACTTTAACCTCTAATAACACACAGGTTTGATAAAAAAAATATCTGTTTAAACAATCTTTTTCGTACCCTTCTCCGGTTTTCAAGATGCTTTATTGCCAGACGAGAAGGACAAAACAAACCCAGCTACCAATGAAAATCAAACTGCAATTGGTTAAATAAAGAATTAAGACATGGATTTAGAGGTATAACACTCCATTTTTAAAGGTGTGTATACAAATTAGTAATTGTGATGCCTCCAGCAAACGGTGGAAGAATTACAAGAAATGGAAATAACCAGTTATAAAGTTTACACTGGTTGTGGAGTTTCTCAGGATTCGACTGGAATCTACTTTTTCCCTTGTGTGTTAATGACCCATAGGATATGATTTAAACCTAGTTCTTTTTGCTGATGATGTACTACATGTTGTAGTGTTGCATTGCTACTGCCGAAAGGTGACGGTACAGTTGGCTACACAGGCCACGTGTTTGCTTTGTCACAAATTCTTATGAAGTACAAAATAATAGCATCTTTTGAACAACATCCAATCACCCATTATTGTCGCCGAGCTTCTGCATGATTATAATGTGTTTAATTTTGCTAAATAGTAGTAAACAGTAGGCTCGACCGCTGATCGATGCCATTAAACTACAGTTTTAATCCTTTAAATATCCTATCTGAATGCAGGTAAATTATAAAATTTATAAAAGTGTCCTTACCATTCTATATGAATGGTAACGATGGTATATGAATGGTCTACAATTACATTCTACCAACGGTATAGATATAGTAGTTCTGCAGGAACGAAGAACATTGGACGGTATTAAAGCTCTATTACAGCAGAAGGAGGCTGCAGCACCCACGTTGACTGCTGAAATGCATGCCCTTATGAGGAATATTCAAGGTTTGTTGCTTTAATAAAAAGTTGAGTAACCTAATCGGTTGGTTTTCAGGTATGAATATACTTTATTCCCGGTTCGAGTCTATGCAAGGTGTAATTTTTTTTAATACTGGTTTCGATTTAAATTTTCGACATATTAGCGGAATTTCTGTTTTTCCCCCCTCTTGCTTTGACATTGACTTATGGCGTACAGTTCTTGAAAGTTCTTGCCAACATTTGTTTATAGATAGCAAGACATCCCGAGGCAGTTAGGACTGGAAAATCGGTAAGAAATACGGGAAGAAAGGGGGGAAATCGAGAAGAACGGGAAGATAAACAGATAGAACGGGGAGAAAAATCTGACGATGGGGAAAAAAAGACTACATAAAGAAAGGGAAACTCTACCCACTAAAAAATATACCGATTCAAATATACCTACCTACCACAGATATACGTACGCCAAAATATACCTACTCAGTGTATGGGAAAAACAGAAAAAAACGGGAAGAAAAACGGAAAGAACAGGGAGATTTTTTCCTAAAAATAAATTACCTCACAGACCGCTATTTTTTTCTTCTTTTTTTTTACCCACACCCCAGTTTGCGGTTAGTGTGCTCTTATAGAGCACTGCGTATTTCTTACTGTAGTGTCTACTGTTTTACTGCATTAGTCATCTAAGTACATTGGCTAAGGATAAATTTGGTTGTGTTTTTTCAAGCTAAGTCTAGGGTTTTATAAAGACCTTACAGCAAAGATGAACTTTCCTGATTTTGAAGGTGCTCTCGTACTACAGAAAATAAAATTGAAGTGGACATTTTTCTTCCTCCCTTCAGAAGATATTATTGCATTTCGAATGAAGCCTCTAGCTATGTAGGGGGAGGGGGTGGCTCTATACATCGCCCAGGAAAGATATGAATCCATCAAAGAAGCAGCTTAGGAACCTAGCAGAGAGACACTACCGTGACTAACTTGTCCTGCATGAACATGGTTAGTAACATCTTTCCTGTATTCAATTGATCACTTTCTGCAGGTAGGCTAACTAGGCTGATCAGCTTAGCCACCAATCATCCACAGAGAAGTGATAGATGATCCAACTTTATGGTCAGAACTGCCATCATTAAATTTTCAACAAGGGGTTGCCTGACAAACCAAACTCACAGTTCATAACAAGCAACCTATTTTAATTTTCAGCACAATAGAACATTTGTGGGCCTTGTTCACAATCAAAAGTACAAAGACAAAAAGCAACCAGCCCTGTAAAAACTAGCTGGGTGCCCCATTTTGTGAGTGACGTCACAGACGTCTGTGACGTCACTCACAACATGGCAGCACCCATGAAAAGGAGTGTCAACTGTCCATATGTTACTATTGCTCCATATTTCTTCCCAAACCACAAGGTCGTCTGCGATCGAAACTCTGCATTTCTTGTATCGGCTGCATAACTGTTTTTCGTATACAGTTAGCAAAACTCGCTACATGGCTCTCCATGCAGCCCAGCAGCAGACAGAAAAAAAACTCGTTTAATCCGACTTAACCTAACCTAGCCAAACCCAACCTAACCCGACCTAGACCTAATCTAACCTAGCTACAACAACGAGAGTTCAGCAATGAAGGTTATTCACACATAATGAACACTAGTGGGCGCTAAAAAACGAAGTTTCGTAGCGAGATTTGGACGGCCTATCTGAACTGTTTACTAAAGAAATATGCACCCAGGCTCCAGGCGAATTGATTCGACATAGCCAAACCTAGTATTATCAAAGTAATGCTAAAAAAGCATCAATTTTCCTGCAAGTGCTTGAACTTGCATTGAGCCTGGCGGTGAGACGCACACCTGCTTCCCTAGTCAGCTTTGGTTTGAAGACACAATTTCCTTTCCCGCCTCAAGTTCTTTCAAATCTGTTGGTAAAACAAGATATTTTTTTGGCACAAATTAATTTATTTTAAAACCTAGACGGCATACTTTTAATGTTGGTTATCCCATAAAATAGTTACGCCCGTTGTCCACCAATTACTGCATGGGGTCGCAGTTCATAAAGAGACATGGAACATGCTGTCATATTACCATGGACACTTTGTCGAGCCCTACTGACCCTACCTTCTGCTGCTCCAGGTTGGGACCATAACTTGGTAGAAGATATTTCTTTTGTACTTTAACAACGAAAATCATGTTTTAATGTGTATCTTGTTGGTTCACAAAAATATAAAGTATTTACGAAATGTTTTACAAAAATCTAAAGTTTGCAATGCGTTTTTAAAGCCATTTTGATAAAACTATAGCTTTATTTCTTCCCAAGGGTTCAACCTCTATTCCGTTGTTGTTTTGAAGTGGTCGTTAACTGCACGCGTCCGACAAATATTGCCTAATTCTCCTTCCGTTCGTAACTGAACACTTCCTGTCCAAGTTATCAACATTAAAAATAATGCACAAGTAATGACTATTTGAAACCGGCAACAGAAATTGAGATAATTTTCATGACTCAACTACAGTCGTGTCACTCACGTGAAACAGCGGATTTGTGTGAAATGGCTATTACCTTCACGAAACCATTTGTTGTTTATGGAGAATCAATATACAGCATGACAGCACGTTTGGAAAAAATCCACCGTCAGCACTTTGCTAATGAAATTACATGATATCCTTTTTCACCAAAACATATTACATGTGAGGATTTCCGGACCAGACAGTTAATTCTTGGTTTGAATCAATACGTGAAAAATAAATAAAACCTGAAAAATCTAGCTAAAATGCTGAACCGGGCAAAAATTGTGACATAAACACATTGAAATTGGTGCTGTGACCATCTAGGCAGAAGTCCTATTTCGGTCAACGGTCGACAACGGTCTTGCCAGTCAGAACTTTTATTATGCTCAACACAATGACTATTCTGGAGAGATTGTCCCTATTCGGAATGCTCTTTAGTGGTCATCTGTGCATGGTGTAAGTACATTGTTGTTTTTATAATAATTCAACATGCGGTTTTAGGAATTCGCCATAAACGTGCCTAATTGTATTTATTATCTTTAGCTGACGAGATGTGTTGCTTGTGCACCTAAGTAGTTGGGAAAAAAGGAAAAAACAGTTACTTTTGAACATTACCTCCAGTAAACCCCTACAGTTTGGCACGTTTCCCTACTTCTACGTGAGAATTTTTTCAGGTTTCTTTTACAATAATGTTGCTGATTGTTCACTGAGGAGCTGTTATATATAATTTATTGTGATCAAGGTAATAAAGACTCTAGCTTTGATGATGTGGTGACTCGACGGAGTTGTACGGGGCAGAGCATCATTATCTCTATTCTACGAGTTAGGTCACACTCTTTGACTTGTTCTAATTTACACTAGCTTTCTTTTTCGAGATTTGGTGACGAACTTGTTCCCACTTCACATATCAGCGTAAAATATTTCTGGCCTTGCAGTAAACGTACGAATCACTTTTATATGAAAATTATTTTGGAAATTATTTAACGTGGTTTTTTCTTGATTTTTCAGCATATCAGATACAGACGGTATTTATTTAATGAGACCAGATGATTATCAGGCTCAAGAAATACCAGTGTCTAAAGAAAGTGTGTAAATATAATCTTTAATATTGCTCTCAATTAGTTTCCCCTCATTCAATTCCTTGCATTGCATTCCACCAATAACTACGGCACAGAAAATTGGCAAACAATAAGATTTAATTGGACCAGAAAACCCACAGTGTAAACCATTTTGTTCAGCTATAAACTAGTACTACCATGGGATGACTGATATTTATTTTGATTTCAACTGACATGAACTATTTATTTTCATTCTTTTAAGCTGAAACGTGAGCAATACAAAGACATGAAGTCTTGTAGTGAGCCCAAAAGATGCAATAAAAACATAAATTTGATGGGTCTGCTGGGAATAGCCGGCTTAAATTTGTGTCTTTTGACTAGGAAAGTGTGCATGACCTGTGAATTTTGGCATTCGTTCCTCAGTTGCTGGTGTTTTCCTGAGAGTTTTTCCAGTTGCTTGGAGTCGCCAACTAGGTAACCCAT
>JAHWFP010259652.1:57876-77549 GCA_023313725.1 Lithobius niger | reverse complement strand
TTGAAAACGGTTTCTCCTTCAATTTATTGACTAAGCTTGTCGATCGCTATTGGTTTTGCAACGCAGCATACAAACACAACTAAACTGCATACTTTTATTAGCGTTCCTTATTTTCAAGGGGTAATGGTAAACTCTGAAAACTACTTGGCCCACAAAAAAATTTACGCTAGTTTCTTCATCGCCAACAAATATTAAAGCACTCTAACCCAGACATTCTAGTCAATAAGAAATCAAAAGTCGGTCACAAAAACACGAAAAACGTAGTCTATCAGATGCCCTGTATAAAGAAACATTATTTTATTTATAAATACATGGCCACTTATACTGGAATGACATGACATTATCGTAATAAAAGAATAGCTTTACATAAATCAAACTTTATACAATAATACAAAGGGAAATCCTTCGTTCAACATGATATGAATACAAGGCATCTACAGACCTTGAAAAGACCAGAATCCTATTTAATAAAAAACAACACCAAACCAGATTGAATTTAGAGACATTCTGTGCCCTCACACAAATTCCACCAGTACACAATCTTATCATACCCGAGAATAATATAATAAAATTGTATATTCCCACAAATTAGATATCACAGATTTTTCGCGATAGGAACCTCTCCAATATAAATAAGGTGGGATGCAAGGCTTCTTCACTTTCGACCTGCTTTCGCAGGGAGGACGTGAGGTATTCCTGCTGTGCAGTTTCTGTGCAGTCTTAGGTCGAAAATTGTTTATGATTTTTAGTTGTTTGTTGATATTGTTAGCTTTGGAGTTTATCCATCAATGTGACATTTTAGTGTTTTTTTATTACGACCAAAGCAGACTTTGCTTCTTGGCTTAAGAACGAAAGGCTTCAAAACTTAGCCTTTTAGGTGTTTTTTCTTATGCGCTGTTTGGGCTTTCTTCATTTATAATGCGTCACGACAGATATAACAGAGTAAAGGGTCTGATGCGATATCTCCTTTTATTTCTGAAATTTTTCGGATGATGATACACTTTTTTTTCTCTTTTTAATTAATTTCTCCTGAGCCTTAAGTCGGCCGAAGCAATTTAATGCTTATTTGGCTGAAGCGGCTCAATTTTGAACATTACCAGACCTTTACAGAAGAAGAAAGATCTGTTAATGGGAGGTGCCAACACGGGGATTCGATCCGGGAAACCTCCGATGGTCGATTGTTCAGAATTGGCTAGAATAATTCCCATAGCCGCTGAAGAAACGTGGTAGCCTCTCACGCTCCCCTGGTTGGCAGTCCTGGCGTGGACTTTGCCAAGATCCCCTTTCCAGGGGTTCGACCAGATACAAAAACTTCCAGCAACCTGGCTGAGCTGTCTCATCGCTCAACCACGATGACCACCATGTTACAATGTACATCCCAAATTAAAGGGTCCAATGTGACAGCACGTTTAATACCTGACATATTCCAGGCGACGCTATGCATCACGACAAACATTCCAAAGCATAGGTTCCGGTGTGGCAGCACCTTTAATACCTGAAATCCACCGGGCGACACTAGAAGTGATATTCTTGGACGGTTGCAAGACGAGCTATTGTGAAAGCATTTCCCAAGAATTTTTTTCATTAATCTAGAAACCAAGTTAGAGGTTAGAAGGACACCAGATAACAACCATAAGCATAACAATGGGCACTTTCATAAATTCACCCAACAATTCACCGGCCGATGACGCAAAAACCGACTCCACCATAGGTGACGTCACGTGTAAGTCATTTATAAACGGATTCGCTAAAATGATCGATGAGTAAAATGGACGCCAGTGTAGGAAAAGAAGTGTTTTTGCTCACCAATCACCCTTGCGTTGCCATGGACGTTGCTAAGGAGGTTTACATTAAATATCAGCCAATAAGAACGTTTATTACTATTGACCGAGTGACCTGTTACCTTTTTTTAGTGTAGTGGAGATACTGCGTGACGATAATCTCCACCATTTGTTAATTACATTTACGTAAATAATCCTAGCGAACGACTGCTGATGGTCCGTCATCTTTGGTCGATGGATTCAGCAAAAAAACCGGCTCCTGCAGTCGATGAGTACGATGCTTCAGCGGTGACGTCACGCTGAGGTATCGGAAAATTCACCGGAGCGTTTATGAACTACTTTGCTGAGACGTGGCTTAAGCGCTGAGTAATTCGATGAGTTTATGAAAGTGCCCAATGACTGACTGCGGATGATGACTGGAGTCCACAACCATAAAGGCCAAGTTACAAAATACACTTATAACTCAACATAATATTTTTCTTTATTTGACAGGGTACTCATGCCTGGAGCTCAGTATCAATTTTCGACGACTTCTCGGGTATCACATGACGACATCTTACTTACCAACATCATTTATCGTCATTCTCTCCTGGATTTCCTTCTGGTTGCCAAGAGATGTTGTTCCAGCACGTGTTGCCCTTGGCTTAACGTCTTTGTTAACTTTAGCCACGAGACTTGATCAGGCGCAAAGAAATCTACCGGCCGTTTCATATGCAAAAGCCATCGATGTTTGGATGTTGGCTTGCATTTTCTTCGTATCGACGTCTTTGCTGGAGTTTGCTTTTTGCCACTATTTATCAAGAAAAACGAAAGATATGGCCAACCAAAAAACCAACGACGAACCTATTACGGAAGTTGTGATAAAGGTAAGATGAAAAATGGAAAGAGTTTCTATTTCTCAAATCTGAACGTGGTAATACGTCAAAAGAGAAGGGGCTGATGCACCTTTCACCTGCTTGGACGCTGGTATTGTTGCGATAATTTCAACCCTCATTAACGAAAAGGAGCCCAGTTTCAAGGATACTATAATAATACGAACACTTCTACAAATAGCGCCAAAAATTGAAAATCATACACAATAAATAACGTAATACGGTAAGCCTACTTTATGTACTTACGTTTATTCAGAGTTGGCGTGCCCCGAAATCAAAGTAGCAACTCAATCCGCCCCTAGATTTAGACGCGTTATGTCAGTGATTGGGGATGGATTAGGTTGCCAGTTCGAATCCAGGTAAGGCTCTCTGATAAGTGAATAATGTGGCTGACTGTACTACGTTATACCTAAAGTAAGATTTTAACTGTTTGGCCTGTTTTCCTCTTTTCTTTATATAAATTACGACGATTTGTACTTATTTATCTATATAACTAAGATCTTAATATTTGTGTTTGTTTGTTTGTTTGTGTGTCGCCAGTTCCCACTGCTAACTATTGAAGTCGTATACTGCTAACTATTGAATTGTCCATATAAGTAATGATTCGAACTCGCTTTTCAACAAAGAGGCACCGTATTGATGACGTCATGTTTTTTTCCAGTCACAATATTTTCATGCAAACGGAATTTAGGGCTCTATGTCTCTTAACTCTGGACCTAACTAAATCTAATAAAAGCTTGCGCGACCGCTAACGGGAATTCACATCTGTGTGAGTGCATGAGTGTCAGCAGTGGGAATCTAGATAATCCGTATTGTATTGACATCTGTTGAAATCCGTAGTTGGGATCTAGGCATCCACGTCTCTTAACGCTGCATCTAACTTAATCTAATGATAACTTGGGCGACTGCTCTCGGGAAATCACAGTATTTACACGCAAATGGGAAATCACAATAATGCTCTACAAAACCGGACATATACAGGGGGGGGGGGGTTACCCTAGTTTAATATTAACACAGCTTAGAATCATGCAGCATAAAGTTAGTTTAAAATCTACGTACTTACATTAATTTTTTTCTTGCATTTTTCACCAATAAAAATATTAGTTATTTATAATTATAATCTACATCATTAAGGACGTATGATGTGCGTGTGTGTGTGTTTGTACGTCTCCTCTGGAACCAAAGCACCTACAAACATGGTAGTAGATCCAAACGAAAGATAATTAAATTACGCTCAGTATAGACCTATTTCCATCGCTGTAACTTGATACAATGACCCTCAAAAACCAAAAAAAAACTTTAAAAATAGCGTCAAAGTTTTTTAAACCCTCATGATGTTTGCTCTGACGTCATAGTTTGGCCACGCACAGCTCCTTGACCGAAGAAAGATGATTTGGAAAAAGATGCACGCTAAAAATAAGCTAAAAGGACGACGTACTTTGCAACACAAGAGTTGCAGCATGAAAGCTCCTCGAGCGTAGCGAGACTATGTAGAATGAACGAGCGAAGCGAGTGACTCCAATAGTAATTGATTATGTAACAGCTGGAAATAAGAAAATCTTAATGTAGACTGGGACAGCCCGCACGCTTTCATTAGGTTTAGTTAGTTCCAGGGTTAAAAGACATAGAGGCCTAGTTCTCGTTTAAATGAAAATATTCATTTATAATAATGATAAAATAAAATAAGGATTATCAAGATTTCCACTACGGATTTCAACATAATAAATTTATCAACATTCCCTCCGCTGACATTCACACACACACACATGCATGTGATTTCCCGTTAGCAGTCGCCCAATCTTTCATTAGATTTAGTTTGAGCTAGTGTTAAGAGATGTTGAGGCCTAGATGTCGTTTGCATGAAAATATTGTAACTGGAAAAAATTTGACGTCACCAGTACTGTACCTAAATAACTGTTGAAAACACTGCTTGAATCATTACTTATACAGAACAGACAATTCCGTTTGGCAGACATACAAACAAAAAACATTATGATCTTAGTTATATAGATTTAAAACTAACTGTTAAATTCTTAACTGAAAGTTTTGTTTGTGCCTTTGTAGCATCCTCAAAAAAGGTACGGACTGGTTGCAATTATTGGAAAACTTCCAAGGCTAAATGATGTGAAGAATGCGTTGGCTGTCAGTCTTTTCTTATTCATATGAAAAATAAACAAACTGCTTTCTCCCTGAAAATTAAAATTTTATCTTTCGTGACAATTTTCCATTTCTATTCTTTTTTAATCTTGTGCAGGGCCGTTGAGTCCTGTAGAAGCAGTGAAAAGAGGGAGGTTGAGTAGCTGCAGTTCAATTTGCCTTTCTTTGCCAAATTTCCCATTTTTTCTAAACTTAATTTTATCATGTCTTAAGTTGTTTGGAATGTTGTCATACAATTCCATTCTACATCGCTGACCTAGTAATTTTCATACATCATTCTCCTCTCTGATAAGTCTTGAAATAACGTAGCTGCACCATTTTTATTGAATTTATTCGAGTATAAGGTGACGTAAGTATAAGATAACGTTAGACGATGTGCGTGCAAGTTTTAAAGTCACCTCGACTTTTATTTGCATGTATTACCTTAGGTTCACCTATACAACAATTGGACTAAAAAGGAGCAGTGGGAACAACATGTTACTTACGTTTGATACAACAATTTCATTACTGTATCACCACAAGACCCTTCCATAGGTGCTATTTTTAGCTGGGAACATGCCAAACTTATTGGCCATAGATCTATTTGAATATTTAAGGGTCAGCTGAGATAACCCAAGCAATGCAGCTTAGTGGTAGCTTCGGACAAATGCTTGAGCTCCCACAGCCGTGGAGATAACTCAGTTAGGTCTGAAGGTCTAACCAGTTGTTCCAGCTGTCACCAATAATTTCGGCACGTTCCAAGCTAAAAATGGCACGTATCGAAGTGTCATATAATGATTCAGTAATGAAATTGTCATATGGAACGTATGGAACGTTTGGAACGTATTCCTAACGTAGATATGCTATATACAACAAGTATTACACAAATATGAGCATAATTACGTCCTTCTGTAGAGGGCCAACATAGTCTGCTATAATCTCTAGATTGTTAAGGAAAAATAGTTCGTATATTAACTATATCTTCTATCCAACACTAGGTCATATTAATAATACATTAAAAAAATTAATTTGGTTTAAGGTACACAATCACTCAGGGCGGTCTCGGATATCTAACACCAGGATGCCAGGACATTTTCAGAAGTATATCAAGTCAGCAAAAGAAGCTCTGTTGGACAAATTAAAATGTTTAAAAGAAAAATCAAAATTTGGCGAATCGAGAGAAGATGGAGCATTTTATGACAGAGTGTCTAGAATTGTATTTCCAGCGAGTTTCATCATCTTCAACATTGCCTACTGGAGTTACTATAAGAATGCAACATCACATTGAAGCGTTCGGTTAGGATCTGGAGAAAAATTTAAATCTGCTACTTTTTAAATGTTTGTATTTTGTACGAACCTTTTTAGGTGAAAGTCACTCGATAACGAGATTAATGTTATCGTTGAAACGTCGTGATTTTGTGTGTGCTGCACTTTTCGGGTTCCTAAATTTGAAAAAAAAAACTAAGTTTACAGGTCCACCATGTACCGTTGCATAAATTCACACAGAGTTGAACTTAAAATAATTACTTCGTAGCAACTAAGCGTCTAGTTATTAACAAACTGTGAACGCTAAGTGCAAAATGTTACCTAATTATCCCATAAACGAGTGTTACTCGTATTTGACCTGCATTATTCACGTTTATAGTAAATTTAGAATGTCGCCGATATTTTGCGCCTAATTTGTGCCTACTTGGAAGCGTAACTTGAGCAGCCATTACGCCATACACAAGAATCTGCTTAATATACATTATTTGCTTCCAGCTGTGACTTCTTTCTAACTATTGCATATATTTATTTGATGTTAATCATTGGACATTTCTTTAACGCTTAATCATTATGTTCAATTGTTTATGCATCATCAAAAAATATTAACATTACTTAAGGTTTAAGCGTAAATCGATTATAAACATTTGCATATGTGTCTTCTGAATCACCTTCAACAATTGGACGCAAAAGCCATGGTCGAAATATGTAAAATACGTTCAGTTCCACAATTCCAACTCGTTTGATGTTTTAAGGAAAGGTTTAAGTGAACCAAGGTCAAAGAAGGAAAGGAATACCCTCAAGGTTTTCCAGTGATATTTCAAAGAACACAATGTTTCTGTACGTTTCGTCCATGTAAAATCGTACTGCTTTATTCAACCATCAGATACGTAACTAAAATTAAAGATTGGACCCGCTAAAACAATAAAAAACTTCCATTAAGGCTGTAGTTCTATGTGTATATGAACCCTATTCAAAATGGTACTTTTATCTTCACACCACACCTTCGTCATACTGTAAAGTTCTGTAATCTGTAATAATTATTTAGCCATATTTATTAAGCCTCAATCCCCCCCCCCCCATTAAGAAAAAAAATTATGCTTGGGAAACAGGGAAAGTGCAGAAGAGTTCGTCAAGAAGAGTTGGAATATGGGTGAAAGGGGTTAGGGAGTTCATATAATGCAATAAATCAATGAAATACTATATTTTTAGGCGTATGGATTACCTTCCTTGGGAGTTTTTGCTTATATACCCCTATTATTTTCTCAGAAGTAATTACTACATTTTTTGTTTTTATTTTCACGGATTGTGGTTTTACTGCCATGACGCATTTTGGTAGACCTCTGCGATCAACAGACGATTTTCAGAGTATGCTGCCAAGCCAAAGAAAATAACCATGTGCATCACGAACATAATGAGAGATTTTTGCTGACCGGAGGTCACAGCGTGGTCGGCTTCCAGCTATTTGAACTTCACAGTGAATTCCTCGACATACGAGACTTTAAAAAAAGGTAAAAAGTCGTCTGGTGATGAAAAAGGGTTATTTATAAAAACAATGATTTTTTGTGTGATTATTTTAAAGAAACGTATGGTACGAAGGAACGTAATTCGAACGCTGTGGAGATCAGGTCCGGTTAAAGGAAGGATATTATCCTCTTAAAAAGACTTTACAAGAGACAGGAATGGCATAAAGGAGTAGTCTTGACGATAATTTATCCACTTGTTCCACTACTCGTTCTGAGTCTCGACCCCGTGCAGCCAGTATTGACCGAATGACTGAAAATTAGTTTTACAGACGATGTACGTTAAAAATTTTACTCTGTGGGTTTTTACCTAGCAAAATTTGTGTGAAAATATTCGTGGTGCGATTGTTCGAACCACACCAGAATTGGCAAGAAACGTTTTTGAAACGAGCTCTTATTGAGTAACAAGTTTCTGTTCTTCAAACCAAGGCCAACTGGATTGAAAAGTGAGTTTTTCCACCCTGTTACAAGAAATTTCAAATTTCAAATCTTAATAGTGCTGAAAAATTGGTCTTCGATCGCCTAATCATTATCCCAAAAAGAAAGTAATCTAAAAATATTCATAAGGGCCCACCTGGGCCTAAAGTTTAACATTATAAGTCAATGGGAAAAATCACTAATTCTGAAAAAATTATTTTTGACTAATTTAAAACGCAACTTTTCACATATTTCATTTGGTACTCTCTCGGACCATGAAAAGAAGCCAGAATTAAATTAGGAAAACATATTTTGACCGTAGACTTTGTTTTAATTTATAGCGTAAAATCTGCAAAAAATGTGTTTTCCCCTTCTTTTGCGGCCGATAATTAACATTGTTTTCTGAAAGGAAAAAAAATGGTTTCTGATTTTGTCATTTAGTAGTCTCTGAGAGTAAAAATTGAGTTAATGTAAAAACTCTATTTTAAATTAATAAAAAATATGTTTTGCGGATTTAGCAATTTTTTCCATCGACTTAAAATGTTAAACTTTAGGCCCAGGTGGGCTCCTCTAAAAAAATTTTAAAGATTTTTACCTTTTTGATAGTGATTAGGAGGTCGATGACCAACTTTTCCGCAATATCATGATTAGAAATTTTTAAAAAGCATTTTTTTTATATATCCTGATATCCAGCTTAGCTTAGTGAAATTGGTTGATGTTAGCTCTGAATGACCTGGCTTGGCACAATTTTTTTTCTTTTTTCTCTGTCCACCTTGTGACAAGTATGGGATGTAAAGGTAGTGAAACAACATGTCTGGATGAGTATTTATGAGTTCCTGCTAAGTACTCTCAAACACCTTCAATCTGCCTGAGTGGTATCTGATAACGTACAGTCAGCTATCAGATAACGATCGGACTTTACGATGCGCTAATCCAGCGACGTCGAATTTTAGATCACCTGTTTTCATTTCGCTATTTTACACAAACACTATTTAAAAGTATTACTTAATAAAAAGAAACGTTACAAAACTAATTACGTGTGTTTATTTCGTGTTGTAATACTGATAACTCACATTCAGCACTAGTCACATTCTCCCACTACAATTTATTCATTACTGTTTGGTTTTGTTCTCTGTTTGGATTGCAACGTGAGGCTAGCTAGTTCCATCATCACTACTGAATCTTCACCTAAGCTAAGTAAGAACATTCGGCGTTTAAGCACAGGCCATAAAAATTTATTTTAAGTAATTAAGTGTTGAAGCAAATGTTATCTTTGACATACCGCAAACAAAACAAGGCTAAGTACTTCTAAAGTTTGATGGACTTGGCTTCATTGACGGAGCAGGGCCTAATTATCAGGGTGGCTCAGGATCCAATGGTTGTGGTGGGGGTTAAAGGCGGCTTTTCGGCAAGCAAACTGCTTTCAACTCAAGTTCCACCCAAATTTCTACTCTTTCACAAATTTTCGACGGAATTTACCAATTCCATCATTCGTTTCGATGAGTGCTTTTAACTGGTGAAAGAGCAAACCAATAAGATAAAGCACTTATAAGAAGTGATATGGAGTCAACAATTATTTTATAATCAACTTTATAAAAAAATTTATAATCAATTAAATATTTTTTTAATAGTCTGGAAATGAGTAAAAAAAGGAAACAATTTTCATTTTGGGGGAAGGTGAGAGGAGCGGTCGCGGAAGGGGTTGGGGAAGTAGTGTTGTAAAAAATATAGCAACCAGCATAAAATGGCGTAATCCGGCCTGTGTTTGAGCTAAATAATGTATAGGTTTTATAAGAAGACCTGCACTTATAAATGATTAGATGTCAGGAGATAACAAATGCTTGCACTTCAGTGCACGTGGCAGTATCCATGTTGTAACTATCTCTTCATATTCCAGTGCTTATCACAAGATCGAACTCACAGTCAGAATTTTATTTCGCAAAGGAACTGCAGTAGTGGTTGATTACCAATAAGTGCTAGAACTACACTGGAACCAGAATATGACTCTCACTATTATTTCTCTCCATTTGTCCATTAGTTTACGGAACCAAAACTTGTTGTTCTGCAAAAAACTAGTTTCATCACTATCGCTTGCAACATAAAATTCCTGGAAAAATCCTAGCAGGAGTGAAAATTTTGGCATACATGGGTTTTGTTATATTGTACTTCCAGAACTTCTCATATTCACTACAGAGTCATTGCTCGTAATATGCAGCGTGCAATTCATAAAATATATAGCCAATGTTGATAATAATTTAATAATATAGAGTTCAACAAACAAGCTTTAAAAAATAAATTTTAAAAAATTAACAACTAATGGTATAAATAAGAAATTACTGAATACTATTTTACTTTAAACAATTCAGACAGGTACTAAAATAAATAATGGATTAAATAAAATAAATAATCATTATTATGCTAAAACAAATAAATTGGGTAAAAAATCTTTTAATGTCCTGGCAGTTTGTTGAGCCTGAAATACTTGGCGCGTAGTAGTCTTTAAGTTTTTTCTACAAACCTGTTTCTGGATATGAGAGAAGGAAGATACAGTTTTTCTGCGGCCATTTCTTATCCTTCATTATAGCCCCTCTTTTGCTTTTCATGGCGAAATTTTTTTTTAGAAGAATGGAGTAATCGTACCGCTGCTTAATTTTACAACGACTTAGGTGCAGGAGTTAAGCAGATTTCACATGTGTTAATGCGAAGCATGTTGGTCTTTACCGTACAGCATCTAGCAAAACTCGTGAAAAACTACGTGTTTCAAATAAAGAAGAAACCATCTCATGTTAAAGTGTGGGAATGTGTTCTTTATGGATAAAACGTGCCTTCAAGTATATGATTGTGTTACTACTAATTGGCTAATCCGACGGCTCCCATTTTAATTTTCATATGGTATAAAGACACCTGTACAGCTGATTAAGGATAGTTGCCAAATCTAAATTTCGACAAACTGGTAAGGCGGCATATGGGGCGTGTGTTTTTTTTTCTAAAATGGGGGTTGCAGCTAGCACAAGGCCCAGAAGTGGCGCGTAAATGCAAAATTATTCTGTAACAATTGTTTGCTTTGTCATCAATAGTCTATTGTGTACTCTGTTGTTCTGAGTTTTCCAGTATAGGTTAATTGCAGGGTAAGTTTAGAATGGGGAGTGTAGCGTACGGGCTTGTAGTCTCCAGTAAGTGAAATAAATAAATAACAGTCTATAATAACACGCTTAAGTCACTACTTAGTTGTTAGAATACATTGTTGTAAAGCAGCAAACCTCACTAAGAAACCGGGAGTCTTTCATTGCAAGCAGAGTTAGAAACAAGACGCAGATCGTGGGCGCAGGGTCCAATCAAGTAGGAAAACACGTTATTTATTTAAAGGAGCTTATCTTGGTAATGCACCAAGTTTAATGGTTAATCTAATGATACGCTAGCGTGACTTTGCCAAGTAGATGATCAGCAATGTCGATGATATTAATTGTAATTGAGTGAGCAATTCCAGCATAATTGCGTAGATTAATATTACCCTCGGGAGAAGCAACTGAAAGGGGATGCGCTGATTGAGTGAGCATTTAGTGAATCACACGATTATCTCGATCAAATCGTTTCCAGTGCATTCAAAATAAAAATTCGACTGCTACCTAGACTCGAACCAGCAACCGATCCTTCTCTGATCTAGATACCAATCGATTTGCAGACTGAGCTAATGTATCAGGTAAACCAAAATTAAAGAAAATCTTTACAAGATGTTCTTTTTTGTAGCACAAAAATTCGATGAGTGGGTATCAGTTCCTGCCACATGTTGGTTAGAGCCTTAATATGGTCCAACGCTCGTTCTTCCTATGGAACTCTTTACACAGGATATATAAATGTTGACACATAGTTCGTTGACGCATTTTGAAACATACTGACACATCAATTGAAACAAGGTTAAGGGTTAAACCAGGAGCAGCATAAAGGAGATCCCGGTTAGCTTAATGGCATGTCTGTGATAATAATTACCTCATCATCCATCACTCATTTAGTCCAATTACAGAACGAATGTTCAAAACGATTTTCTGAGATTCCACATGGTAAAAATTGAGTACAAAGGACCTAATAATATAAACGCTAGTCAACTGGCTTAGAGTCGGGAAACAAAGCCCACAGCTTTCCTCCCAGACGATTTAAGGGATGGAAAACTAAGCTTTAATAAAATCATGTACACTCCGACGTGTAAGCATTCATAACCTCCTAGTTAACCACGTAGCTGTCGTTAGCATTTATCAACTAAAGTGTCGTAAAAAATTGTCACAAATAACATTTGGTCCTGTTAAGTAAATCAATGAGCTTAATTTAACTACGTCTTATTTCAGGATTTGTATCTACTAGAGGAGTTCAGAAGATAACAAGTTTGTACCTTTACTACGATTACCGCAATGGAGATATCTGAAATGGCCCATAATAACCCTGCATTCGATAAAGACTATGCTGAAGAAGAAAGGGAATCTACTGTTGTCAAAGATAACCCTGAGTCAACAAACACCAGCAACCTCAGTGATGAAGACAGGTTAAAAGAACTGTGTAGTATACGGTGGAACATTGCATGTATCGCTGTTAGCGGCATGTTGGTAACGTCAGCAATAGGTGGTCTCATCAGTTCCACTACCTCTCTGTTGGACAATGAGGGTCTAGGCAGCACTTCGTTAGCTGCGACTTCTATTAGCCAATTTTTCGGAACAGCTTTCTTGCTGAACTATGTCATGAAAGTATGGGGCATACGAAAACTGATGTCGTTATCTCTTACCTTGCCAATAGTTTTTGTAGCATCTTTTGCCTATCCGAGTTGGTACACAACATTACCTGCTTGTATCCTTTTAGGCTTAAGTACGGCTTTCCTGTCTACTACCCTTATTTACGGGAATGCACTTGGATACTATTATGCTACACTGACAAACGGTAATTCGGACACAGTATTAGTAGCAATATGTGGATTTTTAATGAGTGCTTTTGGCAGTGGATTTGTTGTAGGAAATGCTGTCATTTTTGCAGTTTTCAACATTGGTCTGAACGAAGATGATAATACTGGAGGAAATTCCACACTTAATACCTCTATTTCTTTTGAAATTTGCGGGGCAAATTATTGCAATGAAGAACTAAGCATAGCCGTACTGAAAAAGCCCGATACTTTTAGACATTACACATTAGTTGGCGTTTTCTTCGTTATGACCATTATTGGTGCCGTATTGTCTTTTTTCTTAAGGGATTTCTCTAAGGAATTGGGACTCACGCTACAGAAGAAGTCAGAATACTTTACCATTATGAAGAATACTCTGGGTCTTCTGAAACGTCCTCGAGGATATTTGCTGATTATTCTGACTGTTTTCCTTGGACTGGAAAAGGCATTCATACCGTCCGTTTTCACTCACGTAAGAATATTACAAGTTTTAGATCAATTTGCCATAAAACAGTTTCTAAATCAATCTGAACCAATGATCACTAATTCGTTTTGCCTTTTCATTCTCACTTTCTCACTATTTTTCCTAATTTCTTCATCACTACTGAATTGCTAGTGACTTGTTCCACCAGTATACCATTGTCCACTAGACAAATGTCCCATTACTATACTCTCATTCCTACCTTCCTATACTCAAGTAAATTTGATCATTTGGCAGTGACATTTTTTTGTTTCTTAATTGTTCAAAAATCACTAATTCACTGCTAAAGAAAAGAATTCTTCACGTGGCATGCCTCCATCGTAGCATTTGTTCAAAGTACATTAGATGATTAAAATGCCGCTATAATATTAAACTTCTTTTGGTGGGGCGGGGGGTTGTTGTAGTATGATTTGCAACCTCTGAGCGATACCATAACAGTGTTGCTTTATTTTACTTTATTAATAATTGTTTTACAATACCGTTCAGCTATACAGCAGTATTCAAGGCTAGCAAAATACTTTTGATCGCTTAAAAAAAATTGGAAAGGTTTGTACTACATAATGTAATAATTACCACAGAAACATAAATAATGTAGGCTAAAATAAACAGTAAATTAATATTTTACAAGTAATTTTACAAAAATAAATATACATTTATATGATCTTTATATATTTTAATTTTAATGTATGCATGATGCAAGTGTATTATAATCACTGATATGTACTATATCTAACAGGTCATTTTAAATTAACTAGTTAGTAGAACACAATGTAATTAGTTCCCCCGAAACCACTCTGTCTTGCAAACTGGTAAAGCAAATTGAATTACTATAAGAAAAGTTTTACCTATTGAAACCAGTGTTTTAAGCAAAATAATATTTTTTGCTTAATTTAAGAACCAACTGGCAAAGTGTCAGACATGTTGCAAATTGTTTTGTCTTTGAAATATGTTTGTGTATAAATATTGTGTATATACTAATGATTGAAGGACAAAATGTAAACACATGTAAACCTTAGAGTTTCTCACAATGACTCCTGAAACTGCTCCACGAAGTTACTGAAAATATTTTGAAAGATCATTTTATTTAAAAAAAAAATGCTTGGGTCTTATGATGGCCTTTTTCTATGTAGCAGAGAGGAGGCACTTTCTGGTTCTCTCGAAAGGGATCTTAATTGTTCCTATGGATGCTGCTCCAAATTTATGAATGAGGTTGCATGCTGCTTGGCAAGCCTTATGGGAGAAACAAGACGACAATACGTGGTATGATATTGATGAAAGCTATGTCCAGGCTTCGTACTCGGCTTATCACCACAACCGCAGAAAAGAGGTGGTGTTGACAGATTAGTTATTTGTCACACCAAACTAAAGCATTGCTTCCTGTTGAGGGGATATCTCTTCTGAATGTCATAGTTGCTGCCGGCCACTTACGATCCACTATTTGCTAGTTGAGTGTCATCATCTTGATGGTGTTCATCGCCATTCCATCTACCGTGAGCCTTGGGACATCATTTGACCTGTCCAGAGTTTTTTAATTTTGTCCAAGGGTACGCTTATAAAGTACGTAAAAATGTAGATTTGGGTTTTTTTTTTTAACAAATCCGTAATGTGTGGTGCTGTTGCAACCTGGAAAACTGCGCTGTGATTGGGGTTGGCGCAATATCCTACCTGTCGACGTGTCATAATGCCTCGATTCCTTCACCTATTTTTTTCTCGATAAAAGTCAGGTAGATTTAGTTTCGAAATTTGTATAAGGTCCAAATGGCTCTGTATTTTACACATTAAAACGTGTTTACTGATAGCTAAAGTCACCAGGTACACAATACGCAATATCGAATGTTTAGCGTGCTTACTAAATTAAAATTTATTCCTTTTTCCTGCTGTAATTATACAAATTTAGTAAACCACATGACACGCTAACTTTGTAAAATAACCGAGCCTCATTTGTGACACGATAGCCTAAACTGTATCGATTGATATTGACAATTTCTCTATAATAGTTGAATACCAAGAGCTACAATTTCACCGTACTACATATGTCAATTTAAAAAATCTAATCTTCAAACACTTTACGCTATGCAATGAACAATTAACTTAGGCTATCGTGAATTCCAGACATTATCGTCAAAAACTGGAACTATATTTCTATGAAATGTATTATTTTACAGTAAAAGAAAATACAGAAAAACTTGGTACTAATGATTTTCGTTTTTTTTTATATAGGCCTACATCAGCTGTGCGGTTGGTATACCTAAAGTAGGAATGATCCTGATGGCTTATGGAGGCACGCAAATGGTGGTAACGCTTTTACAAGCCATTCTTGTTCGCATTCTGGGTGGTTTCATGCTAATTCTGTTGGGAGTAAGTGGAGTTATTGCATGCTGTGCCACTGTCATTTTTTGGCAACCGAATTCGGATCAGCTTGAGGTGTTCTTCATTATAGCTGTTGTTTGGGCTGCCTCAGACTCGGCCTTTAATCCTGCTCTGTTCGGTGAGTACCAGAACTGAAGTTGTTTGAAAGAAATTTTGCAAAGTTAATATAGCAATGTGTGAAACAGTTGGATGCTATCGACGTGCCACGGGTATACGACAGAGTTTGTAAATAGCAGAGATACTTAGGTTACATTTGTTTCCTACAAAAACCCAACGAGGATGAAGGTTCGCCACTAAAAGTAGTGACGTCACAACCAAAATTGCTCTCCGCAAGTTTGTGCAATACTAAGTTGAAGCCCGGTATCACTCACGGCAATCTGGGACTTCAGTGATTTATAGACTGTGTATAGTCTGTTCCACATTATGTTTGCAGGAAATTGACTGTATGATGCCAAGTTTCCTTGCACTACGAATGCAAAACCTTGTGGATATCACACTTGTAGACCCTAAACAGTTACTGTTAGAGTCTACGTGTAGAATAGTTACATGTTTTTTGCATTCCTCGTGTAAGGAAACATGGCTACACACAGTCAGTTTCCTGCAAACATAATGTGGAACAGAATATAGCAACCTAAACGAAAAAAATTTGTATTGTTGTTTCAATCTTTCCTTGATCTGATCATTTATGAATCAAAATGGGGGGGGGGGATTGTGGCTTAATGGCGCGTCGACAACTTGGTCATTAGCGCCAACCTCAAAATGGCCGAACACCCACAGGTCTTTACTTGCAGTCCGTGGATGCTATGACGGATGTTTGTTTACACCTTCCCACTTTCCTTGTAACCACTAAGACACCACTTATGGTTGAGTGATCATGGTTAGAAGGATAAACTTAGTGGTCATCATTTTCATCGTTATAAAAATAAAACGATAAGTTCTATTTCATTAGTGTGTTCTATTTCATTAGATATATGTAAATGCTAAATGGTACTGTGAATACCTCACCCTCAATAAAATCTGGTCTTAACAGCAATAGCCCTACAGCTTTTGTCGAAATACGGCTTCGTTTTTGACACTCAGTTTGTAATTTGACATTAAAACTAACGAAAGCTAATTACTTTGCAATTTATCCTGAAGGTGTAGCATGTACGGTTCAAATTAATCAACACGAGTGCGAAAACGTTTTTAGCTATATTAGCGACAAGAGTACGCTAATAAATTAATGACAAAAGCGACAAAAGTATATCCTAATTCGCAAAATAGAAATAAATCTTCTTTGTGTAGCATTAACGTTTACAAGGTAATGCTATTTATTAGCTTAATTTTCCTTTAACAGGAAGTCGCCATACATGATGCTACATTGGCAGAGTCCTCCAGTTTAGGGTTAATGCGCCGTACCTACCATGCATTGCTAAAATCTGCTGAGAGACGGCTCTCTGTGTATGGTCATGTTCTAAATTTGAATTATTTTCTAATAATTACCCTGAGCTTAAAATTCCAAAAGACTAGCCTAAAGCAGTAAAAATTAAAATGATTTGTTCTAATATAGCCTTGAAGAAAACTGTTAGCTACATGCAAAAAAATTATAACATGTGATGGTAAGCTACCTAACCTAGTCTGAATACGTCGAGTTCTCTTACTGATATGTATATATATCCACCCAAAACCAAAACTGGTAAGAGAAGCCGCCAAGTTTACAAAAAGGGTCGGCCTTTCAAAGTAGTGATGTCATTCAACCAGGGAAAGGCCGCCAAGGTTAATCCTATTAGCCAAGTTAATCGCACCTACTAATAGTTCGAAGGTTAAATGAAAACTAGAAGATTGATACTAGCGGTAGCAATCTTCAAGTTTTCATTTAACATCCAAAGTTTATACGGTGCGATTCACTTGGCTAATAGAATTAACTTTGGCGGGCTTTCCCTGGTTGAATGATATCACTACTTTGAAAGGCCGCCCCTTTTTGTAAACTTGGCGGCTTCTCTTACCAGTTTTGGTTTTGGGTGGATATCACGACTTTCATAGGCCTGTGAATGACCAAAAATCACACGGTGTAATTGTCACCCCTACCTTTTTTGTGTGGAGATATTTTATTGTATGAATGTTCTCATTCATAAATTTCACATTTGCTATTGTCATTCCAAATAAATTAATAACAAGCGTAACAGTATGGTAATTGCAAGGACCTAATCAATTCCTATGGAGCGGTAGCAATCTTCAAGATTTCATTTAACGTTCAAAGTATTATTCCGTGCGATTAACTTGGCTAATAGGATTAAAGTTGGCGGTATTTCCCTGGTTGAATGATATCAGTACTTTGAAAGGCCGACCCTTCTTGGAAACTTGGCAGCTGTTCTTATACCAGTTTTGGTTTTGGGTGGATATCACAACTTTCATAGGCCTGTGAATACAAAGAATTCCACTGTCTAATAGTGACCTCTACCTTTTTTTGTCTGGAGTGTCTATAAATTTTCTAATTCATAATTCTTACGTTTGCTATTGCCCAATTACACGTTACACCAGGCAAATGCCATGGTTTGGCGTATTGTATGCCCATGTTTCGCATGCCTACGTCTATTTAATCCAATTTTTGAGCGCACTGGCTAACAAACGCTGATTTTCGTTCGCTTCGCTCACTCAGTCAGCGCATCCCCCTTCACTTGGCTCTCCCGAGGTAAACGTTAATCATTATGAACACATACTACAAACTCATGGAATAGTAAATGTTCATACAGTTCTAATATTATGGTGGCAGACGAAGATTACTAAAACTAATAAACTCGTCAGCTGTTTAAAATTACTCGTCACTTACACTAGACTGCAAGAACAGTAAATGTACATAAAATAAAATGTCCACGTCACGTTATTGAGGACACTTTTTCTTCATAAAGAACACGTTCCCACCTGTGCTGACGATGTGCATTTTGTTTCCTAATCTTCTTTCCAGCAAAATTGTCTTTTTTATCGTGGTGGGGCAGATAATTAAGTTTGGATTCGTGTATCGTAAAAAAAAAAGACCAAACCTTTGCAATAAAAGATAAAGATATTCTGTCTCTTAGTGAACCCCCTATTATCAAAAACAGTGCATTCTGACAATATAAGTACTGAAACGATGAGCGTGCAACACTTAAGCATGTTACAATCTACTGTTGAATGACAATACAAACAATGGTTACAACAATAATTTTGCACTTACGAGCCACTTCAGGGCCACGTGCTTCTAGCTGCAACCCCCATTTTAGAAAAAGGCACTTCCCCATATGACGCTTTACCTGTCTGCCGAAATTTAGATCTGGCAACTTTCCCAAATGAGCTGTAGACGTCTTTATACTCTATGAGAATTAACATGGGAGCCTGGTTACTAGTTACTAGTTACTAGTTACTAGTCACTAGTTACTAGTTACTAGTCACTAGTTACTAGTTACTAGTCACCAGTAACACAAATCAACGTTATTGAGGACACTTTTTCTCCATGAAGGACACGTTCCCACATTTTCGTGTTGACGTTTTCTTTGTTCCTGGACCGACGACACCTGATTCAAACGATTTGTCAAGATTTCTACCGCATGGGGAAATTACACCAGTATGCTGAAATCACGTCTAAGTTGGTTTCAGTTAAAAGACACGGTCTGCTAGTGAGCCGCCATCCGACAACAATAACACTGTAACAATTACGCTCCAACAACAATAAAACGTCTACTTGGCGGCGACACACTAGCGTGTGTCTAGATACGAATAAAAAACCATGGTTATTAACGAATAATCGGAATCTGTTTCAAGTTCATCTCGGCAAGTTGTTCATTCATTCAATGAAAAGGTCCCGGGGAATACTCGAGCTTCAGGGCCCTGCTAAGTCGATTATAACCCGATCCTCTACCTCACACCATGTTGTTAATTAAGGATGATATATTT